>JAQFZH010004177.1:0-12380 GCA_034695485.1 Entomobrya nivalis
TAATAAAAAAAACTTTCATAATACGTTTTGAAAATTAGACGTTTTAGGCAATGTAAAATATTTTTAAATATCCAAAAGTTGTCATTTCTTATAACTTTTAACAGACATAATCCGATCTTCAGCGAAGAATGGTTTTACAATGTGCTTCTATGTCCAATCCGTTTAATATCAAAATCAGCAAGTATTATATATGTTAAGAATGTTTATTAGAAAATGCGCTTTAAATACTTATTTATAAGTCGACTTAAAAATTTACAAAAAAAACAAGTTAATACATTGACAAAGGGCATGCAACACGCTGTATGGTTGGTACATCTAATCTAACTCGATAATATTCTATACAAAATATGTCACTAAATTTCATGAGAACAAACATCATTGTGATACGAAATGCTAAACCAATAAACAGGCTCTTAGATAAAGCATACAACAAATATTCATTTTTACTTAAGTATATTTTCTTTTGAAAATCAGCAAAAGTAGCCTTTTTATTCGTACAAAACAAAATCTTTCTAAAGTAAAGAACAACAAAAGGGCTTACTCACGTCTTTGTCTGTGCTGTTTCCAAGTCATAAAATATTACATAAAGTAGCCATAGTGGGACTTGAACATGATACATACATGATGCAAATTTTTTATGAAAATGATTTTCACTTGATGTTCTAAACAAGAAGCATTTGATGCTACACAGCATACAATTTAAATTCTTAGCGGGTGACTTTCTTGTATCCGCACAGAATAAATAAGCACCAGAATAACAACATAATGCAAGACAGAGACGTAGATCCTCTCTGTTTTGTCTGGTTTCTTAATAAATAAAATATGACGATGAAGTATATCACCATTGTATTCTTCAAAGCGACAACAATAATATTTAGGAAATAGCAACGGAAAAAAGAAGACGGGAAGTGATGCGGGAACCATCTGGTCGAAAATTGCAAGTTTCTTGCCATACGTTCAAAAATACCATATATTTCTTATCGTTTTATTTCTACAAAGATACAAGATTATGGCTGTCACAAAACTTATTCAATGCCTAAGGAGTTTAATATTTCACACAATCTAATATTCTAGTTGTCGACTTTAAGAAGTACACCTGTGTCGACAAAGTTATAGTGTACCTTGGGAATAAACATTTTTTGGAAAGGAAACCATGCATACACTTGAATGAGTACTATTTTGGATAACGCAATTACTAACCAAATAAAATCCATTAAAAATGTCATCGTTGTTGTTATTTAAGTAAGGGCATTAAATTAACTCGCACAAATCTTAATGAATCTTTAGAAATACAATTTAACACGCCAAAATATTTGTTTACCTTTTTACAATGTAAGTAATTTTCAAAAATGAAAAAATGAAATTTGCAACCTTTTATATTGCTTAAAGATTTTTTCAAAGGATAACACGATTAACACAATTGAGTTTCGAGAAACTCCACTGTTGTCACAGTACACTGAAAATGAGCTGAAATGGAAAGTAGGCCGTAAACATTGTGATCTCAGCAAACATATATCTACTTATGTTATGAATAACAAAACAGTTCAACCACGAATGAAAACGCTTAAAAATAAACGTTCGTTGCATAGTGTATAATTGTATAAACCAAAAACCACACTTGTATTTCAAGAGGATTTAGTTAGAGTTATCTCATGGTAGTTGAATTTAATATCTTAATACAATTTAAACTTGATATTAACTAGTTCTTAGTCTCAGGAGATAAGTAGTCTGCTTGCCCCTCGCCTAACACTAAGTTTTGTGGAAATTATTCCTTATAAACCAAAGATTACAATTCAAGCTATTAATCTTCCTTCTGTTCTAAACGTCAATGGTTTAGGATTATACAGAAACGACTTGAGCGGATTAAAATACCATGCAACTGGTGAAAGAAATGTGAGATTGTAGATGTAAACGTACTAATTTTTTAATGAAGCATATAATATAATATAATCGAAGTTCTTTGGTGTTTCAGCTTGAAGCTTTGTAGTCAATAAGTACTCTTTGGATTTAATGGACGCACTTGCACTATCTTCATAATATTCTTAGTTGCTACGGGTTGCACTTTGTCGTTTTTAGTCTAGTGTCTAATACATTTAGAATAAAAATGGGTTACGCCTTTTCACAACTGCTTTTGGTTTAAAAACGATACTAAATAAATTTTATATGCGTCTGTATGCATAAGTCACGGGACGAAAGTCAATTGTTGCCAATACTTTAACTAAATGTTAGAAAATAATTATTTTATTAAAGATTCATTTCTAAACGACCTGAAAAACTTCCCGCCAGTTGTTTTGTGTTTGAACGGCATGAATAATGTTTTGAAACAAATGTACACATCACTTCAAATTTAATTAGGTTCTACGATTCTTTATGTACAGATAGCTAAACTAAGGTAGAAAGATAAGATAGATAAATACATTTTTACATCAATAAATTAATACAAGAGTGAATAACTGGGTCAAACAGAAATGTTCGTCAATGCATGAAGAATGATGAGAAGTTCGGATACCACATAATGAAATCATGTCACCATCATTATTCACTAGTTTCGAGCTTATTTGCCCTTTAAAGATTAACACTCCATTAGGAAGTTTCAGTTTGCTAAGGGCTTCAATTCGGAAATCGACAAGTTTCTGAAAGTGGTGGTGAGTAATGGAATCAGGGCACCGTGAAAATTCATCGTAATAAGTGCTTTACGAAAAAAAACTTTTTCATATTGAGGTCTTTTCATATATACAACGTAATTCCGATGTGTAGTCGATGTGAATCAAAGTATTCACAAAAGTTGTACATAAAACGAAATTGTTTCCATTTACATTTTGAGCTACTTACGTATATTCCCATGAGCCTGTACTCTGTATGCTATGCAATATCTGTACTGCTGCTGTTCCTTTTTCTGTCAGAATCTCTAGGGAGCATCATTATTCAAATAAGCTTACTTTCTGTCGTTCAGAGAAAGTTACAAAAGTTATTTTTGCAGAAAGATCTGTACACGACAGTTAACAAGACACTTCCAACTTGTCAATGACAACAACATGCAAACATCTCTTTATTTTCTGGAGAAAAATGTATCCTTTCTTTTTGCAAATCACGAACAAATACATAAGTTATGTTTGCTATACTACTAGTCTACACAATCATGGAACAGACAAGCCATCGTTTACAAAAATGCAACCCTTTTTCACAATACGATACTTGAAGGCATTTGAAAGTGAAAAGTAAATGAAGCGTAAGTCTGACTTACGCAACTAACATATGCTCAATTTATTTTCTAACAACTCTAAAACTCATCTAAAAACATTTGGGTTTAACTTTGAGATTGCCTAAAAATCCATACGACATTCAAGCACTATATATGTCCATACAGCATGTTATGCTTAGTAAATTTAGAAAACATCTAACGTTGTCACTACATTACAGATTATATGGTAATATACTGAAGTTTTATTTTGTCTCCAGTCCCAAACTTGATTTGCTATCATCGCTACGGACTACAGACAACATCTTTTACCACTTTACCTAATCTTTGAGTATTTAAGTTTTGTATGCATAACAGTTCGGATGAAAGTTTGACGAAACTTTCACTTTAGGGAAAATAAAGTTTCCATCTTGTTAATTTGTATATTTGCTTTTGTAAGGAGGCAACGAAGCTTGTTTTAGACTCCCTATCACATTTTTTGTGACAAAACTATTCAACAAGTATAAAGGGTTTTAATGAAGTGTTAGTCTTAATGTTGGTGAGATATTGGGTGTGTTTATCTTGCTTGTGTATTTGCATTATTATTGTTTGTTGCAAGGCGATATACCAATTTTTGAATGTAGCCGAAAAGGGGGAAAAACTCATGAAATCATATCATTAACTCACAATGAAAATCATTCAACACGTCTCGACGTTTGTGTAAAAGCACAAATACAAGTTTCGGTACAACAATTCTTGTTTTGCTTGAAAACGTTGAAGAAAATGTTATTTTCTGCAGGTTCATAACTTTTATAGAAAATAGTTTTTATCGTAGCAAAGCATGTTTACAAAGAACATTTCAGGGACTTTTTGGTCTTTAATGAATGGCACCGCAGTGCATTTCGTTCACACTAAAGCCATTGGGACAGTGACAGTGTTATGCTTTCTCTTTACATCATTATGTCACAGTAATGCTTTTAATACAGTATTACATTTAGTCTCACAGCCCTTGCTTCCATTTACCATATACGTTTACAAATAAATAGAGTGTGAGTGTTAGTAAAACTGGAGAGGCTTTTTGATATCGTTAAATTACAAGATCGAATTTACTTTCGATTATATTTCTTTTAAGGGAAGAATCCAAGTTATTGTCACGTTTTAGCGGGTCTTTTTAATATAGTTCAACGCCCTTTACTAAAAACTAACCTTGCTTTCGTTGATCAGACAAATATGGTGGTGTTTCAAGAACCAACATTTTGGTTACGGAAAACTGGTGATTTGCACATTCGAAAATGTAGAACTACGAACTTTTATAAAGAATTTCTGCTTCAGTTCAGCTCGACTTATTTTGCAATACAAAGTACTTTTGAGCACTTTAAGCTTAGAAAAGCTTTACAAGTTGGAATTTTAATAGAAAATCAATTTTTTTTATTATCTCAAGACGGAGTACATCACAAGTAACTTTACAAAAATATCCATGCGTTACATTATGGTATAAGGCAGAAAATAAAATATTATACCATCCGTACCAACACTATCGTCATACAGTTTTCTTCAAACTTTCCTTCAGTAGAATAAAACTATACATAAAGTATGCCTGATGTATGCATTCATGGTGAAATTAATTGCACAGTTTTGGGTCCGGAAACGACGGCGTGGCATTTTCCTTCACAAAAAAAAACTTTTCATTTCCGGGAAAACAATGACATCAGCGCGGCGAACAATGTTTTGCCATTCCTATATTTGTAGATTTGCTAGCACAATAAATATGAAATCGTTGTATTTTTGAGGGAGAATAGTTTTGTTCTAGACTAGCATGCTGAAAGATGGTAGCGTTTTCGTGTCTTTCATCAATGATCATTGGGCTGTTATTAATATCCTGACATTCACTGATAATGAAAAGAAAGCAACATCTGTGATTTTCTGAAAGGAAAATCTTTTCGACCATTTGAAACGAAAGCAACATGACAACAAAAAAGTGGTGTATATTCAATGCTTTATTTGTCAGACATAAATGCTGTGATTGTCGTTTCGTAACTAAATACGATGTTCCTTGACAAATAAAGTAAATAATCGTTAAAAGGGAAAAATTGAATGTCTCACATAATATTCGTGTTATATACATTCGAAAGGTTTTAAAATTAAATAAGATTTTTGCTGAAAGAAATGTTGACTTCATTACGACTTTGGCTCAATTAGTGAAATATTTTACTTGTATTTTCTTGGATACTAATATGGTCTTTATGATGCGATTATCTAATGAATGTTTAACTTTTTGCCAAAAAAAAATTAACTACAAAACTGCGGAATAAACTAACAAAAATGCTGTAGTACTCGTCATCATTGCCACAAATGCTTTTCCTATTCAAGTATTTTAAGTTTTAGACTTTAAATTGCTACCATTTTAATGCATTTTAACAAAGTTTTGAAGAAAGCATCTCTGGAGTAAGTAGTACATTTCTTAGAAATGCATAGAGTTTTCATACAATTCCCACAATTTTCTGAGCACAGTTTAACAATTGTATTCAAACTTAGATTTTAATTAGTGCAAGTGTTTTTTACACATGATGGTTTTCTTTTTAATTAAAATTTCGCGTTTGTTCTAAATTTTCACGCGAAACACGGAAGGAGAAACTTTTCTTTCCAATTCTTAAATGTAATTGTTCCGACTACTTGTTTTCCTTTTCGGTGTCCAGAGCCTTTAAGGTGGTGACTTAACAATATTGACAATGCAATGCTACACTTTCCCTTTGCGTCAGTGATTTACAACTGTTGTACCTTTAGTCTGACAATATGTCCTACCATTTGTCAAATATGCTTGTTCATCCGAGACGAAAGCACAAGCGAAAATCCAGTTTGCTGTAAGGTCCTGGTCCTGCTCTACCGCTTTTTAAAATATACCGTTATTTTCCGTGGTCCTGTAAATATGGCGGTGTTTCAACGAGCCACATTTTCTCCTGGGAATGCTGGTACTGAGATAAGAAGAATTGGTACTGAAATTTACAAGAATTTCTTCACCAGTTCATCTCGACCTACTTTCCAACATGAAGTATTTTTGAGCACTTCCGGATTAGAAAAGCTTTTCAAGATGGAATTTTAATGGAATTTCAAAAGTTTCAAAAGAATCTCAAGTCGGAGTGGATCAAAAGTAACTTTACAAGAATAAGTATACATAGCCTAATAGCATGGGGCATAGAATAAAATGGTAAAAATTCCATACCAAAGTAATCTTCAAAGTTTCTTTGGTAGAAATAACGCATACTTAACGTATATACACATAAGTTTCACATTTCCCTGTATGGGGAAATTAATTGCATGGTTTTAACCTCGGAAACGGCAGAATAGCTTATTCTTTTTCAACTTTCCATTTCCGGAATGACAATGACAGCAGCATTGCAAACCGTGTATTTCCATTCTTTTTAATCTGAGTATGCTAGTAAGATAAATATAATATCTTTGTATTTTGAAAGAAAGCTATTATGTTCTGGACTAATATGCTGAAAGATGCCTTTCCGTATATTTTAGGTGCCTTAGGTAAAATAATGAAAAAAATCTTTTCTTTCAATTCTTACGCTTTATTGTTTCAATTTTTGCCTTTTGGGCTTGCAGTTACACCATAATATTTCAATACATTTTGGAATACTTTAAACTTATACGCAAATATATATAGCCCAGTTTGCATCTGCAACTTTACCTACATAATTGGGCTTACATTTGATATAAAAACGGCTTGGTTTGTTGTTGGTGATTTAGTTTTGATCAAGTTGAATACAGACAAGAATATAATAATAATATCTTTAAAAGGCCTAATCTGAAAACTCAATACAGCGTATTTTTTTGGGTTGAACAATATACAGGTAGAAGTGTAATAGCGAAGAAAAAGTTGCGTAATAACACAAAGCATGCTAGCGTTACTACAACGGAATTATTAGACAGGGACTCATCCTGTCTGTTTGTGACTAGTTCTTTAATACATAAAATACGATGATCACGTACGTATATCATCATTGTACTTTATCGAGGCGGTGGCATTGTTAGTTATGCAAAAAGCGAGGAAAAGGGAAGACGCTTTATTATGTAGACACCATATGGCCTTAACGGTAAGATATTTGACACGTTCACAAAAACCAAAAATTTATCACGTATCTTTTTTACTTTTTTATTCTTGCAAAGATATTAGACTATGGCTGCGGCTGTCATAAAGCTAAACATTACTTTGGTCGTTCTGAAATCTAATGTTTTGGTACTGGCTCTGTGAGCTCACCTGTATCTTAAAATTTATAATATGCTTCAAATATGAAATATATACATATATTCGACAGATAGGCAGACCGTGTATAAATTCAGACGATTATTATTTTTTAAATTTAATTTATTTGTGGAGGTACTTGGATAGAATGATGCATAAATTGTAGATAATTTTCTATTCTAATGAGATATTTTAAATTTTACCCCTTTCTGCTGCCTGATGAATAAATTATATTAATAATGTTTTCCAAAATGAAGTTTCTAGTTGCAATTTGGAATTTATTATCCATATTTCATTTCAGACGGAGAATTTGCTAGAGCATTTGCTATTTTCTTCGAGAAACGATCTTAGTATTTTGAGTAATATGTAATATACAAGCTTACTTTGTATATAAGAATTAGTCTGTACGACTAAAAATATATGTGCTCTTCGGAATCAAACATTATATATATAGTACAACTAATAGCACAAATCTACTATTCTACACAGAAATCCAGAATGAGAATGAGTAAAGCATTTGTAAAATGTTTCACAAGTCACCCAACTAAAATAAGTAAAAGCAAAGAAATTCTTCTTCCAACCTTTGAATTTTTCAAATGAGAAATTTCTATAACTGCAGGAATACATAAATAGTCCTTTTTTGAAAAACAATTCCGAGAAACTTGACTATTCGAATGTCCAGTCCACCAAAATGTTTAGCTGGTGGAGTGCAGTTGAAATAGGAAGTAGACCGTGAAATGTATACTCTCGGCAGACTTGTCTGTTCGTGTTACAGAAAACACAACAGTTCTAGCACAAACAGAATAAGTACAACAAAAAATGTTATTTGCACAAAGCTTTACTCTCTTAAACTAAAACACACTAGAATATCATCAGGATTTAATTGGAGTATGTTCTAGTTTTGATGAGATTGGATACGCGCAACGACTAACGTGAGACTGTGATACTGATTTGAAATCTGTGAAAAAATCTGAAGCTAAACCTGATTTGAATTGCAAACAATCTTAGTCCCTGGAAATTAGTCACAGATTATTAGTCTATTACCATGGCTATCCTCCTTCTAGTCCAGCCTACTAGAATTTAAGTTTAATTAAAAAGATAGCACTTTAGGCAAAATATCGGCAAAAAAACGGTTAGATGATTGTTTCGCATTTTGGCTGTACATTTACTGCAGTATTTATTAAACGATTTTTTTCTAGACTGGGGTAATTTTCAGAAAAAAACACTGCTTTATTTTACTCCTGGAATTTCTAATGAAAATCTTCCGAGAGAATAGAGCATCAAGCTATTGTTCTTATTTCTTACCTAAATTTTCCTTTTTTCTTCTGTAACTGACACATGCCCTACCAAGAAACAAGAAACGTTGTAGTACAAATCTACTGGAATGGTCATTACTTTTTTGGAATGCCCAAGCAGATTATAATGTCCTTGGTCTCCAAGACCATAAAAATGTTACAAGTAAACCTTTTAAATTGTGTACACTTCATCATTACATAAATCTTCTGAATTAGAACTACATTCATGTAACATTTGTTAAAATTGACTAATAAATGTTACACGAGAAAAAATCCGGTCGTTTTAATAAATTTCTCAAGATAATAAAAATTGGTGTATTTCTCGTAAGTCCTCAACAACAGGCATGTGTGTCATATCCTTAAAGCTAATGGACACATACCGCTTTCACATAAGCTATTTTGGATAGTAATTTATTGCAGTTTGAGGAAAAAACCTGAAGCAGTTTAATGTCAGCATATAAACTTCCCTTCAACTAATGAGCAGGAAAATTCGGATAAGAAATCGTAAAGCCAGCTTCTGGCGAACGCTCAATGAACTAATTGACTAACATATTTCTTGAAGAAATTCATTCTCATTTTAAATATAACTTTTAATTTAATTTATAGCTTTAATAAGTATAAAAGTTAAATATATTTTATCAATATTTGTAAGAAATTTTGGGATATTTTCAGCTTTTAAAATTTTAATAGCCACCGTAGACGAAAAACGACAGATAAATTAGTGCAGCTCCATTACCATTTTTTAAGAAAGTTGAAAAGTAATTTATTAGATTTTATGAATGAAAGCCCAAAGCAAGTACGCTTTGCATGCTCATTTTTGGCGTAGTAATCAGTTGTATGGTTACTACAGTAGCCCGAGGACGCATCAGGGAGTCATCCGTTACAATTAAGCCACGACCTTTCTGACATTATTACAGAACCCTCTGCCCTGAAAGCTACGGGATATCAAGCTAATGGTCCATAAAGTTAAGTTGGTTTAAAAAAACGAAAGTTTCCACATTGAAAATATTTAATATTTAGATAGTGTTTGCGGCAAACATACTAGTATAAAATACACATTTCTTGCTTAAGCTAAACTACTGATATTTGTTTAAGCTGAGTGGTTTATCTCGTCAGTCATCTGAATGCATGACTTTATACATGAATGCTTCACTGCATTTTATTTCCTGTGCTGATTTAAAAAAATATGGCCTTTACATTATTCAACTTTTTTTCTTGATAAAATATTTTTTCTAGTTCTGGTGAACATCTTGTTTTTTTCTTACGTTTTTTGGTTACTTTCCCATTTCTGTCACTGTATCCTTTTGGTGGAGTTTTTACTCAGTGATGTAGTCTAGCATTGTTTGCCTTAGAAAAAATTCCAACATAGTCAAAGGGAAAGTAGCAAAAACCTAGCTCAGTTCCTGCACTACAGTCAGTCTTCGTTTTCCTTTCTTGCTGGAAGGACCACCTTCTTGCCTATTTCTCTGGCTATTCTTCTGTTTCCAAAAACGAAAGTGGAAAGTTGTATATTTTTTATCGGAATTTCTTGAGTTTGTGTCTCGCTGAGATAAGAAAATACCCGTGTTCGTATTTGCTCGACAGTAATTTGATAATTATAGTAAATTTACTCGATTTGTTGAATATGTCTTCAGCACAAAGTTACTTGTGTGTAATGGATTTACCAACCGGCGCTTAAATCTGGCATAAGAGAATTCCAATCGAATGGTAACAATGTCAGTGTTCCTATACTTCCTATTCTAGAATATCCTCATTTTCTTGCCAACTTTTAGAAAAACGTGTATGTATTTATCTTTTGAAAATTTCATGCATTACACTAACGGCTATTACAATAAAGTTTGGAAGTAGTATGAAAGTGATAGTTAATAAAATTATCGTCTTACCAAACTTTGTCATTTGTTTACTTTGTTTAAGTTGTGTATAGTGTTTCTTTTTCTCCCAGTTTAGTTTGAACTGAAAGCTTTCACCAACAACATCAGTTTTCCATTTCAACAAAAAACTTTGCTTTGCCATCATATCATCAATCAAAATTTCAACGATATTGATACTACAAGCTACTTTATTAGTTTGATGGCTGCTTTTTTGTGAATGTGGAATAATGTTTTTTTCGACATCGAATCTCACTTAGCCCATCAAAAAAATTGTTTAGTTTTTATACCTCGTGTTTCTAAAATTCTATACCAAAGTTTTAGTACAAAAAACTGTTCACGTTTTTATTTCAGCAATTTTCCCCATCGAGTAGTAAAAGTAAGCGTTACTGCCGAATCGATATATGTTTTTTGTCCTGATAAATGATTCTCGTATTTATGGCATTTCCCAACTTGCCCTTTTTCCTTCGTCATCACTTCCGCTCGTTTTCCTTGAAAAAGATGTGTTGGTGAAAGAGACAGCTGCACTGGAGCCTTTTATGCAATACGGAATGCTGGAATGTTGATATTTTGGAATAGAAAAAGCTAGCTCACCAACTTCAAGCCAGTCAGTTCGATAGAGTCTCTCGATCAGGAAGCATACGTTTTACTCGGCTTCCACACGAATTTGCAGTGGAGTCGTGAAAAAGGGGAAAGTATACTTGAGTGATAGAGTGTAAAAATCGGGTTGGCTGGCAACGTACACTGTTCTTCCATCTCACCGCACTTTGCATCACATTTCATGAGGTATCAATTCAAATGAATACAAGTTCTGTGGTGAAAGCATTTTTGAGTGCACTTCTTTTGAAATAAAATCTTGTTTAGTGAATTCAACAAAACATCTTTACAATCAGCTGTGCATTATTGGCATCAAGAAACCCAAACTTTTCATACATTCTAAAGGAATTGTTTTGCTGTCGTGAAAAGCAGAAAAAATGTGGAATTGTGGAGCAAATATTTTCTCTCTAAGATGGTTAGTTGGTAGAAATGAAAGTGTTTAATTGAAAAAAAAACAAATAAATTTCGAAAATCAATGTAATCAAGTTTTTTAAAAATATACATCTTAAAGTTTCAGTAATAAGTGTGCATTTAAAACTCAACATTTAGAAGAGAGGTACTTGTGAAAGATTGAAAGGTTTGTCGGTATACTAAATATATCGTCTTTTCGGAAGTTCATAAAATAAAATAAAAGGAACTGTACATCGGAGTCAAAACAAAATTATTTGTGAACAGTTCTGCAAGTCACCCGAAAGTAACTCGTAAAAACGAAGAAATTCTCTACTTTTACTTTCACCATTCCGGGTTTTCAACAAATAAAGTAAAAAATAGAATGAATACGGAGGAAATATTTGAAGAAGTTGTAGAAACTTGACTGCTATGTCCAGTAGAATGTTTGACTGGTGGAATGCAATTGGAATGGGAAGTAGACCGTGAAATTTATGATCTCGGCAGAGACGTATCTGCTCATGTTACACATAGCACATAAGCTCAAGCTTAAAGGAAACGTTATTTGCACACTAGTATTATTTCTTAGAACACTTCAATTTCAAAGAAATTTTAAGATGAGTATGTTGCAGGTATCTCAGTTTGAAGTATTTCTTCAGGAAAACACATATGTTTAGAATTTAATGAGAATCTCCATCTCGACAATATTGTACATTGGAATATATTGCGTGCCACACTTTGAAAAACATCTCAATACAAACAAAAGCTTCATTCAAAATGCAAATAATTCTGAAATTAGGAGGTTT
>JAQFZH010004178.1:0-12375 GCA_034695485.1 Entomobrya nivalis
TGCGTCTGATTCTTGTCTCCTTCGTAATACCATTCATGAATCTACCAAAAGTTCAATGTGAAATTTCATAAGCAATTTTTGTGTTCACAAATAATACTTGGCCTTAAGTAATGCATACATTTTCACAACACAAAAATAGGTTTATATTGTACATACATGTACCTGCAAATTATTGTGTGCGTAAAGCTCAATACCATCCTTGAACCAAGTAATGTGCGGTCTCGGAATCCCTCTCGCATCGCAAATAAAACTAATCTTGTGTCCGAGAATGTACTCAAGGTCGAAATGGGAGGCTTTCGTGATTCGAGCTCCCTGCAAAAAAAACCAAAACCACATACAACCGGATACAGGAAATCCCCAAGATAAAATAACGAACGAACTTAATGACAAAGTTTTTACCTGTGGGTTTGTATAGTATGTTGCCGTATCGGGGTCACGCCATTTACCCCCTAAGGGCACTCTGTTGCTTCCCATGCCACTCTTTTGCTTACCTTTGCCACGCCCCTGATAACCAAATTAACAAATCCCAAATTTAATCAAGAAGACTTTTTTTTTGAAAAATTTATGCATAAAAGTTATTTTTAACCCTTTAAAAATATATTTTCCATACCCTTCTGGCAAGTGACCCATCTGTGAGTATGAGTATAACAAAAATACCCGCAAAAAGTATAACTGACGACTTCATTCTCTCCAAACTCGTTAGCCTTATCCCCAGAAATAAATTCATTCACACGTTCACCTTCAAAACACACATGAAAAACAACAACGCACTTTACTTTATTGCTTCACAAACCAAACTGGCTCTCTCTTTTCATTTGAAAATTCTTCTGAGAAAGAAAAAAATATTCTAGAACTTTCTTTTCTGCTTTTTAAAACTTTTATCTTTTACACAAATCTCTGTGTTTTCTTTATCCTTCCCTATTATTATTCCAAACACTTTTTCAACTTACTGCAGTCTTTATAAAGCAATCAACAGAAGAAAAAAATATACTTATAATCCTTGTTCCAGTTTAGCAAATAGAAATTTCTCTCCTCGGCAAATTTGTTTCCACTAAATGACTGCAACAGCTTCAGAATAAGAATAGCTAAAGCTCGTACAACTTTCACTTTATTTTATTTATTTTTTAAAGAAAGAGGACCACACACGTTGTGCTCTTTTGTGTAGAGTTGTAATCACATTCACATCACATTCCCAACTATTCCCACTCACAGATCCACTTCACTATATTATCTTTCCTTTCTTCTGCTTTCTCCTTTTTTCTCCTACTTTTCTTTTCCTCTTAGACAAATATAAACAAGAGGGAAAAGAGTAACAAGTTTTGACAAAGCAACATCAAACATGAACTTTTTTTAGATATATTTTTTTTTCTGCTGATTCCACTTATTTTTTCCAGAACCACACTAGTTAGCAGTTTAGCAGTGTCCCCTTAGAGCCCCTTAGAGGTACACACAAAAAAATGTTCCATATAAAAAAATCTCCTCAACTCAATAAAAGTTGACTTTTATTCAGGGAATAACCTCAAGAAAAAAAAATCTGCTGAATAAAATCTTTTTTTTGCTAACTCACTCTCTATCCTATTTATTAAGAGTTCCAAAAGTCTCTATCTGTCTGTCTGCATTACTGCCAGTTAGAGTCCCAATGGCACAATACTACAGTTTTTTTATGCCCTGCGGTCGCGTCGGTCGCTCGGGTCGGTAAAGCTTTGCTACTACTTTTCCAGAATAATAATCATCAAGACACACGTTCGTTCAAGAGGCTACTCTAAAAAAAACTCAAGTCAAGTCAAGTTCTCCTTCGCTTTTTTTTATTATTATATGACTTTGTGTAAAGAAGAAAGAGAAACGTAGTAAAAAAAATGAAATAAAATTTTTCCACTTGAATGAAAAAAGGCAGTAGGGAAGGGGAATGGTCTGTTTGTAAAAATGCTTTGTCTTTTTTTCTAGTTGACTTGACTTGACTTTCTCTTTCGTTTTGTTTTTTGTTGTACTTGTTATTGTTATGCCGGGAGAAAAATAAGTAGGCAATCAACATGAAATTGCTAACAAAACATGTAAAGAAATGACAAAAAGAAAAACACTTGAAAATAAATACAAATATGTGTAAAGCAAATAAAGGGAATTTCATGGAAAAAGACAAGAACAAAGAGTTCGAGAAAAAAGAAAGGGGTCCTTCATAAATCAGATTAAATTAAAAAAATAATTAATCATTCGTTAAATTTTTTAAATGGATAGATTGTTTTTTAAATTTAATTTAAAGTAAGTTTAAAGTATAAATTATTGGAGTAACTTTGGTGCATGAATGGCCCCTTTTTTGAGCTTACCAAATCGATTTTATCCTATTTTTTAAGAGTGGACTGTGGACTGTAACCTTTTTGTTCTGTATTTTTTAACGCAGTCAAATATGAGGTAATGCTAATAAACAGTATGTTTTGTTTTATTATTCCATTATGTGCAATTTTTTCCAGAGTAGATCTATATTTTGCGTGTTAGGCTTTCAATACTGTTATTGTTTAGTTTTTGGTCTTATGAATGAACATGGACGTACGTGTAGACATATTAAACTGGACTTTTTAGGAAGGAAAGTTTTTCGGAGAAAAAAAACCCTGGAATAATGCTGCTTAAATGGCTGGAGTGCATGTTGTGCGATTTATTTTATCTGGGTTTATTCCATCATGACTCACTTTATTACAATCACATGCCTTGTTTTACAACAAGAGCAGTTGATATGATGATGATGGGAGTTTAGAGTGTTCTAAAACAAGGCATTATTAAAAGGATAGCTGAGTTGGGTGAAGAGATGCAGAACGTGAATAATGAAGATGAATGGGTAGCTATAAAAATGTCACAAGGGACAAATTGAACGTTCACTCAAGTTGGTTTATACAAAATGTAGGTGGGTATATGGAATGGTCAAAAGTGAGTGGTAGCGGTCAGCAAATATGTTTTGCACTTGAAAAACATGAGTAAATTAAAACAATCTTGATAATGACCAGGATCAGGATATGTAGTGCGGTGGTGGTGGCGGCGGTGGTGATGATGAATAGCAATTTAATTTATTATGCTGATTAAAAGTTCTAGAAATAGCGTTTTGTTTTTTAATGAGATAAAAAAGTGCAAAGTACAAAGAGTTGAGTCAATTAAAAGTGCAGTGCTTTTATTGTGACGCAATTTACAATTGAAGGACAACCAAGCAAAAAAAGAATGACAATTAGTTACAAAGTTAATGACGTTTTTAGAAAAAGGCAAATAATTGTGAAGAAAGCAATGTATAATGGTGACTGGTGACATGTCTCAATTTACCCCGAAACAAAAATCTTATGAATTTTTTCTTTCTTTTTTTGTCTCAGGGGTCTTTGGAATGTTCCATTTATAAGCGCTGTATATTTGGTCAACAAGACTATTCTTTCCAACGAGAAAACTAAGCCAAGCTACATCAACAATTTACTGGATGCTGACATGGCTTTCTGTTTGAATAACAGGAATAGAGATATTTTCATGTATATTAGCAACCGAGTTGACTGGGGACATTTGGTAAGAAGCTTAAAATAAAATCTAGCATAAAAAATTAAAATGAATGCATGCCTCATTTGTTTTTTGACCCTTTCATATATTTTTCCCCCACTATTCTCCATATTTGATAGATCAACGCGGACAACTTTGAGACAACCCATTTGTACAACGAGCTGTTCCAAATCTTTGACAACCGGTGGGACTGGGAACTTCGTTACCTCCATCCCAACTGGAGCAAGGCACTTGAACCTAATCTCACTTTGGAGACTATGATGGCAGATAAAGATTGGATGGTAAGCTGAAAAAAAGAATGGAAACCTTTTCCGTTTGATTTCCCGTGAAATTGTTAAAATATGCATATTATTTCCTTTTTCTTTCAAAAAATAATAGCCTTGTCCCGATGTATTCTGGTTTCCTATCGTCACTCCCCGCTACACTAAAGAGTTTGTTGATGAAATGGAAAATTATGGGAAATGGTCTGACGGATCCAATTACGTAAGCTTATCTTCACTTTATATGTATATCTTTTCATTTTGTTTCATGTTATACAGCAATTAAAATGTATTGAAAACCTACAATTTGTAAGAATATTTTAGTTGATGAAATATATGATTTAAAAAATAATATGTACCTATAAAAAAACTATGAAGGACACTCGGTTGGATGGTGGTTACGAAAACGTGCCCACTGTGGATATTCACATGAACCAAGTTGGTATGGAAGCCCAATGGCTAGAGTTTCTCAGACTTTATGTTGAGCCACTGCAAACTAAAGTTTTTACGGGATATTACCACTATGTATGTAATACATGCAAAGCAAAAGCCAAAATGTAATGCGTGGGTGTATAAATAATTGGGTACATGAACAAGTACAAAAAATCCTTTTAAAATGAGAGAAATCCTCTAAAATATGAAAAACGTGGCTAGTATGAAATTACTTTAATTATTTAAATGAAAGTGTTTGACTTTTAATTACAATTGGACGATGAATAACTTTTGCATGTGTTTTGAATTAATGCTTTTTTTGTATAGATTTATAATTTAGTTTACTAATTTTAAATGTTTTTGAAGTGATGGTTTTGGTATAAATGTGTATGTGACTTTTGGTAGAACGAAGATCGAAAAGAAACTGGCTACGATGATCATCCAACAGTTGACCAGCATTTGTTTCAAATTGGCATGCAAGACCAATGGATCCTCTTTTTACGAACTTATGTTGCTCCATTGGCTCACAAAGTTTGGGAAGGGTATTTAGAGGTACAAAAAATATAATGACCGTTATTTTTTGCCGTTATTTAAAAAAAATATACCTAAAGTAGTTAGTCAGTCGTAAAAAACGGTATTACTTTGAGTTTTGATTTTTTATTATTTTGTAGAGTATCCTCTAGAAACTATTGTTGTTGAGCATTGGACATTTTATCTACAACAAGTTTACTTTGGTATTATTGTAGTTTTATAACTTAGTTCGCTTTTTTAGAAAGTTTAGTAGATGTAGACAAGTTGTTGCTATGGTAAACCAAATCTGGAGTACAAATATTATGACTTTTTCAAAAAACTGTTGAATGAACATAAAGCAGTTTTTTTTAAATTGCAAACAATACTTCTTCGGAAATAATTTATATTGCCACAAAAACACTTCAATCTTTCACGTGGGATTTCTCTCTTGAAAGTTTTTATTTTGGGATGTTCTTGTATCTAAAAATTTGTATGCTCTTGTCATTATATTTTGCTTTTTTTGCTCAGAAATTTTTATACACCTTTTACTTTGGAAAGGTTTTCCAAGGGTTTATATTGAAATTTGTAAATTGTTGTTGCTATAGCCACCATTCGCTTCAATGAACTTTATTGTTCGCTACAAGCCCGATGAGCAAAGAGAACTGAAGCCGCATCATGACACCTCCACGTATACAATCAACATTGCTTTGAATACTCCACACAAAGACTTTGAGGTAGGTTGCTATGCAACACATAACATTACATTTAACACTGAATTATTGACAAATATATATTAATTAAATTATTTGTTTTTTCAATAAATTTAGGGTGGCGGCTGTCGCTTCACTAGATATAATTGTTCCGTCCGTGAAACAAAACTTGGACACATGATGATGCATCCAGGAAAACTCACCCATCAACACGAAGGTCTCCGTGTACTCTCGGGAACCCGTTACATTATGGTTTCCTTTATCGACCCGTAAATTAAATGTTATACGTAAAATGCCAACTGGCATTTTCTCTTTTGTGTCCATTGAAGAAATTCAAACATGACAAATTTATTGTATCCTTAATCTTCTCAACTTTTGATTATTCTTAATCAATCAACAATGCATTTGAATTACTTTTTTATGTACTATTTTGAAAATACATAAATTGCATTTAAATCATCATCATCAAATCAATCACATATCGATCAGTTGACTATAATAACTTAAAGATATCATGTAAATCAAAATGATTAATCAATCAACCTGCAAATCTACTTAAAAAACGCACACATATACATGCATATGTATGCACAATAAATATTTAAAGTAAGTAATCATTGTTAATTTTCTGTGTATTCAAAGATTAAAATGTTAGCATCATTTTTATAAACAAATCAAATGTAAAATTTTAACATAAAAAAATGAGATTGAGAGTGGTATTTATCTAGTATAATTTGTAGTAAGCATATTTAGCTATCTAGTGTAATTTATTTGCTGTTAATGTATGGTGCGAATGTATTTACAGTTTTGAAGATCTTTTTATATATATATTACTGAAACAATCAAAAAAGGTCACAAATTTACTTTGAGAAATATTGTACGTTCTTTTAAATCTTTTCTTACGTTTTTTTATACTAACAAATGACAAGAAATACTCTTTTGAAAGTTGTTGATCTGTTTTTTTAAATTTGCAACGAAATTTTAATGTTCTGTTTTGTGTTATTTTTCATTTTTTCTACTTTTCAAGTTTTATAAGAATTATAAAGATAACTTTTTAGATGATAGGTATGCATAATTTTTTTCTGGATTGAACTAATCCCCGGTGATACACATTTGCATACATATTTCTATGCATATGATGTATGTATATAAAAACTGAATAGTGTAACGAACGGTAAAAAAAGTAGCTAAAGTATAATTTTAATTTTAATTGATGTAATAGAAAAAAGTATATTTAAAAATTCGAGAAAAATATGACAGTTTGAAATGTGAAAAAATACAAGTGCCGAATAAAAACCACGATAAACATTTACATTTTTTTAATCTTTGTATTCCCTAGCATCCATGGCGCGTAATAAGTAACTATACGATACAGACTTACATTGAACCGAATTCAACCCGTTCCTTGAAGGCCACACGCAGTCTTCGTGTGATTTACACTAATTTCTCACAGAGCAGACAGAATTTTTCATTTATTCAGTCCGACAGTTTATAAATCTCTTCCTTTCTTTAACTAACCACAATATTGACAGACTTCAGCATGAATTATAAAAGCAGAACTTATAGTTTTTCTACAGTTTCTTCAGAACTTGAGTCGGAAGCTTGAACTTTGCAATAGCATGATCGAATGCTTGAATGCTTTCTCCATAATATATGACAATTCTATGAACCTTCAAATTGATTAATAATGCCCCAGTGACACACGAGTGACACGAACAATTCTTTTTCAACTTAACCTATTCAAATGCTCTTTATGCACTTTTGTGTCAACAAATTTAATATTTTAGGTGAGCATTTTTCATTCACAGAGGCCAGAGGCACACGGAACAAAGAGACAACTATGATTTTATATTTAGTTCAATTCTACTTTCTTAGTTTTTGATGGAGCCACAACCATATCTAAGGTTATCGTTAATTCGATTCTAGAGCTATAAAAAATTGTACTACTGCAAAACGCTACAATAATGCATCCCATTTTCGAAAACATGAAATCCCAATTTAACCATTCCGAAAAACATAGCACTCCACAAGTCAAAAACGTTGATTACGAAAACCAATTATCATCCAAACAAAATTTGGATCATAATTTCGGCTGGGAATGGTACGAACCTCCGCAGGACAGCGCCCCAGTAAGGTTTTGTTTAGACACGTCCTTGCACGGATTGCGTTATCTGGGGCAACGGAAACGGCATTTGTGTGAAAGGTACAAAAAAGTGACGCTGTATAACATATTGGCAATCCATACAGTTATGTAACTTGATCGCTTTCTTATTGGTGACAGGGTTTTCTGGTTTTCTGCTTTCGTTGCCGCGGTGATAACCGCATTGGCGTCAATCTGGCATATGTGGAATGGCTGTGTGGTAATGCCCATCGTCACCGTATTCAATCCTTCCGAGCTAAGCTTGGAACAAATCCCATTTCCTGCCGTGACCATCTGCAGCGTAAATAATATCCAAAAGAGTAAAATGGTCAAGTTACGCCAAAAAGCAGTGGAAGGTTTTGCTAAAAAATTACCCGAACAAGAATTCCTGCGCGTTTTAGCAAACTATCTGGACATTTATCAAATTTGCAAATCCACTAAAACATTCACGGATCGGTTTGCCCCCGATGACAACTTATTCGATCAGAATATCCAACAAGCCATGCGAGATCGGAGACAAGAATACAAACCTTTTCTGAATCCCATCGAAACTCTTCAAAATTTCAGCCAATCTTGTAAAGACATGATCTTATTTTGTGTGTGGCTTGACAAGGCACACGACTGCAGTAAACTTTTCCAAGAAACCCAAACAGATTACGGCTACTGCTGTACATTTAATACCATTCCATTAGCCCTTTTAATGAAAGACTATATAGATCACGGGATCAGAGATGATCCTGAAATTATTGAGGCGTGGAAACAAGCAGATGTTGATATTGACAATTTAATTGTCATGGGGGATCTCAAAGATAAGAGGGAGTATCCACTTAGACAAAAGTACCCTGGAAGGGGAGGAGGCTTGTCCATCCTTTTGGAACCTGACTTGGATGAGTACTTTTGCACAAACACTGATTCTGAAGGGTACATAGCGTCGATTAATGTACCCTTAGACTTTCCCCGCATGAGAGATAATGGAATAGCCATTGGGACTAATAAGGAGGTGTTTATAAATGTTAATCCGGAGATTACCATGTCGGATGATTCTATCAAAAAGTTTTCGTTGGAGAAAAGAAAGTGCTATTTTAGTGATGAGTTCAAGTTGCCCCATTATACCAAATACACAACGTCTAATTGCATGGATGAGTGTATTGCGGTGAAAACTAATAGGACTTGTGGATGTTTGCGGTATTACATGCCTCGTAAGTAAAAAAAATATTGTGAAATTGAAGTCAACATTTTAGTAAATTGTTAATTCAGTTATAATACATTAGGCGGAAAGGAAGATGAAAAGATGTGCAAACCGGATAAATATAATTGCACGGAGGCAGTGAGAGGTAAGTAAAATCAAATACTTAAAACCAAATTTGAGGTTTAACTTTTTTTTAGTAATTTAGTAACTAACTTTTGCAGAGGAAGTTGTGGCAAATGGTTTGGAGAAAGCGTGCCGAAAATGTTTAGCCACGTGTACCGAAATAGTCTACAGCACAGAAATAACTTCTTTGGATATCCGGAAAGAACACACGACCAGGCTTTTCCAGAAATTTCCGCAATAGTAGAAATTCAGTCATTAATTCTCTTATACATAAATTGAAATATGAAGACTATAATGTTTTTGCAAGCATTTTTCTTTTGTATGTAGTTCCAGATCTAAAAATGTTACTATCATGCATGTATTCTTTACCGTGGACTCTACGTATCCAAGGCTACGAAAAGAAATGATGTCCACCATTGCATTGATTTGTAATTACTTCCACAAAATTTGTACAAAATGATTTTATATGAAATTCATAAGTATAGTGATTGGCTCAAATTTATGAGATTTTTGACATTCTATTTTGTAGCTAATGCTGGCGGTTTGCTAGGTAATCGTAGTAAATTTTTACCTTTAAAATTTGGCTGATTATTTCATGTATTCTCAGTTCCGACATAAGTAAACAATGTATATTTTTAGGTTTGTGCATGGGATTTAGCATGCTTTCACTGTTGGAAATAGTTTATCACGCAACCCTCCGTTTATTTTGCAAGTCATATAGACAACGCTCCAACCGACAAAAGACGATGAGTGGCGCTGCTAACTTCAACGAAAGAATACGGTCGACCAGTTGGAATAATAATGATGATGACGTAAACCCTGTCAAGCTCCATAATGAAAAGAGTATCAATAATGGATTTTTAAGAAAGCTTTTTCAAAAGAGTTACATGCTCGGTAAAAATAGCGTCACAGCCACACACGATAACATGTCAAGGTTTAACAATTCTGTTGTTGGCGCTAATACAATAAAGCAACATGACAATGTACCGATATTTTTGAGAACTCCATTTGAGTCGGATTTTCATAAGCCTTATTTGGCCACTTTGTGGGAAATGCGGGAGCAATCACCAGAAGTATTGGTGGAAGTGGGAGGCACGAGAAGAGAGAGAAATTTCTAAAACAAATGCGCAGCAATTTGGAAAAACATTTAGGCCGATGGCTGTCCCCAAAACTGCCATTTAAACAGAAATTGTAAACCCGCAGAATTTTGCATGGTGTTATGTAATGCTTGTATTGATAAATAAATCTAATTTGGTTGTCGAAACTGAAATAAAAACTAATGAAAATACAAATATGGATTATGCTTATCCATATTTGTATTAGTAACTCTTCACATTATTTAGCGTTATTTTAACACTAAATTAGATGACAAGAACACACAATGTGCTCGTTATAGATGTACATACTTATATTTTCTGCCTTGCTCGACATGCGAAACGATGATTTAGTTGTTTTGTTTAAATTTGAGTCATTAAACGTTCCAATCAATTTTCAATATTCACCTGCTTTATCATCCTGTGCTCGATTAGCTTAAAACATGGCGTGACAAAAATTACATAAGATGTACATATACTTGGTCGACCCTTTCAAACTAAATCTATTGACAATTGGGTACATTTCGATACAAATGTCAAATGTTTAACTAAAAAAGCCTTCAGTTGTCCTTCACATATAACATGGTATACAATGATTGACTTTAATCCTCCATTTCAAGAATGTATCCAGGAATCTCTCAAACAGAGCCAGCTAATATTAAAAATAATGTGGACCCTGAAAAACAAGGTGAAAGGAAGAAACCCGGATGGGAATGGTACGACCCTCCACAGGACAGCCCTCCAGTAAAATTCTGTTTGGACACTTCTCTTCATGGATTGCGCTACTTGGGACAGCAAAAACGACACCTTTGTGAAAGGTAAAGAACAATATTTGTTTAATTTTTTTTAATATCTAGATTTATCTTCATTTTTATTTTCAATGAATGATTCATCAAATAGAATCTTTTGGCTCATCGCTTTCATCGCCGCTGTGACCACTGCAGCGATTTCAATTTGGCAAATGTATCAAGCCTACACAACCATGCCAATTATTACCGTTTTTAGCCCTTCCGAATTAGCTTTGAAACAGATCCCATTTCCAGCCGTTACCATTTGCAATGTGAATAATGTCCAGAAAAGTAAAATGGAGGAGTTACGAAGGTAACACGTTCAAAAAATGTCATATCTCTAAACTTTTCAAGCAAGCCTAAAATTTTAATGGAGTTTCAAATTTAACAGCAAAGCTATGAAAGGTCTTGAAGGAAACTTACCGGAACACGAATTCCTTCAAACGTTAGCAAATTATTTGGACATTTGGCATATTTGTGAAGCAACAAAAACATTTACTGAACAGTTTGCTGAGGTGGAAACCTTCGGCAATACTATCCTGAATGCCATGTGGGACAATCGATTACGCTACAGAGATCTTTTGGATCCGGTTCAAACTCTCCGGAACTTTTCCCAGAGTTGCAGTGACATGATTATATTTTGTTTATGGCTGGATAATCAAGACAACTGTAGTTCTCTTTTCCAAGAAGTTGAAACAGATTACGGATACTGCTGTACATTCAACACGATTCCGTTATCTCTTCTACGAAAACATGAAGATAGGTATGCTGAGATGATAGATGACCCTGAACGGGTAGAGGCTTGGAAGGAGGCGGATGTGAATATGGATAACTTGATAATTATGGATGGAAATGAGGCAGAGTCGAGAAGGCATCCAAGACGTCAAAAATATCCAGGGAGAGGTGCTGGTTTGTCTATTCTGCTGGATCCCGACTTGGACGAGTATTACTGTACTAATACAGACTCTGAAGGGTTCATGATTTCTGTTAACGTTCCTTTGGACTTTCCTCGTATTAAGGAGAATGGGATTGCGGTGAGGACCAACTCTGAAGTGTTCATTAATGTGAAACCGGAAGT
Source organism: Entomobrya nivalis (assembly GCA_034695485.1). Taxonomy (NCBI): domain Eukaryota; kingdom Metazoa; phylum Arthropoda; class Collembola; order Entomobryomorpha; family Entomobryidae; genus Entomobrya; species Entomobrya nivalis. The sequence goes on from JAQFZH010004178.1 coordinate 11,847, forward strand.
AACCATGTCGGAAGATTCAACTAAGCACTTTAGCTTGGTAATTTATAAAATTCAAGCATAGCTGCATAGTTCACTCGATTAAAAATTTATTTTAAATAATAAGTGGTTTGATATTTTTTTTAGGAAAAGCGGAAATGTTACTTTGATAAAGAGTTGGAATTGCCCCGGTACACAAAATATACAACTTCGAATTGTGTGGATGAATGTATTGCAACGGAAACTAATAAGAAATGCGGTTGCATGAAATATTATATGCCACGTGGGTTTATAAAATTAATTAATTTTGGCTTAGTTGCAAAATGGGATTTCACGACTTTTTTATTGCACTATTTTAGATGGAGATGGGGATGAAACAATGTGTCGGCCAGGTAAATACAACTGCACAGAGGATGTTAAAGGTAGTTTTTTAAATGTAATTTTCGATAAAAACCTGATTAATTTGTGATGAATAAATAATAATAAATTTTGTAGAGGAAATGGTGGCAAACGGGTTGGAAAAATCATGTAAGCATTGTTTAGCATCTTGTAC
>JAQFZH010004179.1:0-12372 GCA_034695485.1 Entomobrya nivalis
AAAATAGTAAAATTCCTAAATCACCCCGGTGACAATCCTAACAATCAAACACGGGTTTACAGTGCTAATTATCCAACGTAATCAAAAACCCCCCAGTTTATAAATCCCCCCCAACCCAACTAAAAATTTAATCTAATCCGTTAATTTAATTTAATATCACGTAATTTCCGCTCCGGTGATGGAATAATCAAATCAAACTCGATAAGTTGTTCATCTCGTGTGTGCATGTGTGGAGATACTCTCTTGTGTGTACACTCTTGTGGAACGTCTTCACAGAGAACTTGTAGTCAAAAGAAACATCATCGTCTCGCCGCGTCTCTCGTTCGCTCTTTGTCCTTTTTTATCAAAAGGAACGCGAGGAGAGAAACCCACACACACACAATCATAACAATAAGTATAACCGTAAAAAAAGACCCGTTTTTTTCTGGAGTAATCCCATATTTTTTAAACATACACGTGGACCGGTTTGTTTTTCTCTCCGAGTGTGTTTACGTTTGATCAAGTTTGAATATTTTCACAAATATTTCGGATTTATTTTTTCAAATGGAAAATAATTACTGGAGATGAGATAAAAGAGTACACTAGCGTACGTACTAACATCACAAGGTAAGGAATATATATTTTGGTAACTATGAAAAAAAAATTCCAAACATATAATTACAATTAAAAGCACACACAATCCCCATTAATCATCCACATTTGTACACCACATGTGCATAAAAAAGCGCACTTGTTACACAAGCATATATACCCCCCCTTCAAGCATCAAAACTAAGCATCCAGAACAAAAAATATTCTCCAGCAACAAAGACCGTAATAACAAGTCTCAAAGGGGGAAATTACTCTCTCATACACACGCTGAGTTACTAGCTGGGTTGAGTCGTGACGTTCAAGGGATATTCGTTACTATGCAAACAGGCTTGTTGGGGTACTTGTAGTATCAGGTGACTTTCAAACATTTTCAAAATACCACCCAATCCCCCAAAACAATAAATCCCACCAACCCCCCTCCCCCCATAATTAGATCACAAATTTCCAATTTCCCTCATCCAAACAACCCATCCTAAAAATTAGTGTCTCCATCCCACTCCTCCAACCTCACTGTTTACAATTGGGAATAAAACGCAATATTCCTCGACACAAAACTCGTTTTTCCCCGCATCCATACTACCTGCCCTTTGGGTATACCAAAAAAAATATATCTCCCGTTCTCCGGTTATATTTGCACAAACCAAATGAGTTTTTCACAATTCTCCCCCATAACAATACGCATAAACCTGTCCACTAACCAACGACAAGCTTCACAAGACTGATTACAAAGTAGTACCACGACACTATGTGTGTAAAAAAATCCGTTGAATATTTGATAAAAAGTACCCAATTCACGTCTCCGAAAACCCACCCAAATTGACTATTACGGAGCTTTATGGATCTGCAAAGATCGTTATGCTTGGGCAGCATCGAGTCTTGTAGTAAAACATAACTCATCATGTCCGTGCTATGTCCTTCAACTTCCATAATTGATATAAATTATATTTTCTTACTCAAGTGGCTTGAAAAATGGGAGAAAAGTTTCGATGCTTCTGCGCAAGCAATCGTTAATTTGATCACGATTTAATTAACCCTATTGTTTATCCCCCCACAACCCATAATTAAAAACACCCCCCATTCAAAACCTCCCCCGTTAATTAATCCCAACCACGCGTGCAATCGACACAAGAAAAAAAAAATCCCGTCGTAACGAGCTCTCTTTCTCTTGCTCGTTCAATTAAAACGTTCCATTTATAACTGACAAGAAAGTTGGGTCACTTCTCCATCCATTCCCAACCATCCGTTCAAAAAACTTTCCCAAAAACTTTCTCTCTCCACACGACAAACTCATCTCCCCATCCCATCCATCTCCGTACGCACACACCCGGAAAAAAAGCATTAATATCCACTACCCAGAAAACCAGTTTATTTTCGTTTACTCCCGTTGTTTTGACAAGCTCCAAAAACACGTCAGCTCAACCATGTTTTAAAACAATTAATCTAAAAAAAAATCTAAATAAATAGTAAAAAAATGACATTAATATGTGAGCAAAATTAACTGACCCAACCAACCATCAATCCTACAATTCTTCTCCCACTCGTAAAAAAACACATCTTTTTTACGATTTGTTTGTCTCGTTCCAGTCTACACATCACATACCGGCAGAGAGTCGTAAAACCCAAAACATAATACAAAACTCAAAACAGTAAAAAAAAACGTAATTTTGTTCTGGCAAAAGTTTATTTTTCTCGCTGCATCAAAAAACAAGAACAGCTCACGCCGCGACCAATCATTTCTCTTTGTTTTCTTTCCATTTCGCCTGTTCAAACACGAAGCAATGTACAAAAACAATTACCAAAATCAATCCCAATTACAATTACCCATAAAAATTAAAATCAATAGGGACTCACACTCATAAACCCCCAATTTCCAACAATTACGGGATATTAACCGCAATTTCCTCTCACCTCCAATTTCCTAAATAACATCCAATTTTACACACCGACCTTGTACAAAAACCCCCGAGAGTAAAACCCAACCCACCACCCCAAATCTTTAATTAATGCAAATACACAAAAACTTTCTCAAAACCCAAATTACCTGAGGCTAAAAAAATATCTAAACTACACGTGTGTGTACCCCTCACGTTCAAGTGCTAATCAGTTTGTTTACGCTCACATTCACTAGCCATCGCAAAAAAAACAGATTCATCGAAACACAGGAAGCCCTCACTTAAAAAGCATATCCATACATCCAGGCTGTATGAAAGGAAGTCATTAATTTACGTTGACAAGTACTGCCAATTTAAATCGTTCGAAATAGTGTAGCGTACATACGATGATAAATGTCATGTAGATTTTTTCTGTTGGCATGGTACAGTGTAGCCAGACACATCCCATATATTACCGTGCATTGCCCCCACAGGAATAGAACATCTCCGTATGCAAATGACAGCTAATTACTAATCAGTAATTTATATACGCGTCCACTTGGTTACCAAGAAAATTTCAACTTTTTTTTTGTTCAAATCCCTTGCGATTTTGTAAATATTCTTCCAGAAATGTTAGCTAGACTTATCCCCCCCACCATCCCCCAAGTGTTCTGTATAAATAATTTATAAAATAAAAATTACCACTTTTGGTTATTATGAAGCATCCAATAAAAAGCAACGGTCCTCGCGTAGAATTTTAACGTACTAATTACTGGAGTAACACGAACAAACTCATTGGTTTGCAAACCATCTCGTAACGTGTACGTGATGCACATGCATAAACTTCGTGGGGACGAATAATATTGAACGGGTAAATGAACGAAGAGAGAGAAACACGAAGCGCTTAATTATTTCTCGTTGGAATTTTCCAAGCGACATCTACACTCAATCCCGAATACAAAAGACACGACGTCAATCGATAAGTTTAAAAGTGCCTCAAAGCATCTTTGACACATTAAGTACGAAAAAAATGATTGAATTAATTGAAAGAACAAAAGATACTTAAAAGCACGTTTAAAAGCACCCCAAAATTGAATTTCCATTCTATTTAGCACTCAAAAACGGAAAATTCATCAAAATCATAAGTGAAACGTGTTGAAATTAATTACGAAAAAAGGCAGAGTGAAAAGCAACTCGCATGAATACATTGCATTTCCCACACATCGCACACACACGAAGGTCAATGAGCGGTATCTTGTGTAAAAAAGCACGAGTAAGTTTTTTCTCTCCACTTTGTGTCTGGTATGTTGATGCATTCCTTTTGTGGAAGTTTTTTCCGTGGGTTCGTAGCGTTGAGTTGCATTAGTGCTTTCACCGGGTGCTCTTGTAACTTGATTTCGGGTGGAGAAAAAATTTATAGTACGGGGAAAATTTCCGGGGGAGAGAGTGGTGAGCATGAACTTCAAGATGTACTGATTAAAGCGAGAGAATGGTGAAAAACGGAGCAGATCGATTCTCCCCCACCACCGTACCACGCCTGATGAAAATACATATGCCTTATGGGCCCCCTGTAGAGATATAACGAGTTATAAGAACGCTCGTGTATAAATCAACTAGCCTTCCTAAATGGTTCGTATAAATTTTCTTGAACCTGCACCATTAAGTTTTTAACGTACGGTCAATACGTACGTCTCTCTGCGAGAGAGAAAAAAAAGGGAAATGGGAAAGCCATGCTAAAATGTTAAATCACGGGAAACGGAAAAAGCTTAAATTGGCTCTTTGAATTGGAGTTTTTTTCTCTATTTTTTAACATTTTTTACTCAAAATAGTTATCGGTCAAATATAGTGTATATCGCGCAAACTCGGTTGCTCACCAAACCGCACGAATTTCATTTCCCAGCGGAATTAGTGCTGAAAGATTAATTTCATGAAAATGATGGGTTTAATCGACGGGAGTGATGTCAAATTGGATGTGAGGTTTTAACGGAATTAGAATAATATTTTAGAGAGATTTGTGAAAAACGAATCAGAAAGATTTTTCAATATTGCAATACCACCTGAACACAAACAGGCAAACACACAAATTCCCCCAAAACACAATCTCGTAAAAAATCAACACAATCCTTGACATCCGAACCCCCAAGTAAAAGGTCAACCCGATTACACAACAAGTCTCGTCAGAGCGATAACCATCCCGACATCAACAACACACGAAAAAAACCTTCTTGTTTATCTGACCTCTGATGACACTCACAACGTCGATACGAGATAAAAAGTTGCACCATTCCTCTCCATACTGACTCAAATTCCAAAACTCCCCATCACGCAACTTTTAATTTCCCCAAAAAAAAGACGCGCATGAACGATCCCAAAATTAAATTTTCGAAAAAAAAGTAATCTAATTAAAACTAATTCGTTTCGTAAGCCTTTCTGGCTCGACCGTACATGCGCGATGAGGATCCAAAAAATCGATCTGTGTAAAAAATATATAAAATGGTAGAATAAATTTCCTCGTACGAACCACGATAAAAAAAATTAAACCCATAAAAAGCGAACGTAATCTCGAGAAACACACACGAGTCCTCCAAGTCGTTGGTACATAACGGCTCCACACGGAGCCCCATTATTACATCCCATACGAGTAACTGCACATTACTCACAATTAAAATATATGAGAGTCGGAAACATGTGAGATAACGACATGTTATGGATTTCTTTGGACTCTTTTTTATCTGAATTGTGTGCATATTAAAATGTACATCATCTAATTTTGATGAAAAACTAGAGTCAAGACAACAAAAATTCCAAATACGCAAACATGCACAACACATCCCATTCTCCTCGCACCATAAACTTTATGAATGGAATGCATTTCAATACACGCATTTAGCACGTTAGCGTAAACAACCGTGAGTTGAAAGCAACTTCTCACACATCAGCTCACACGACTGCCACTTAACCCACACGTGAAAATGAGAAAGTCTAACAAATACACATACCATCGACCCCATTCGCACCACTTCCCCCAAAAAACCTCCCAACCTTCCCCCCTCACATCACCCTCCCCCCAATATTTCACAAAAATAAATCGAATTGAAAGTTTTTACCTGATCCCACACACGTTGACAAAAAAAATCCCGTTTATACCCAATTTACTCCGTATTATGTACCCAATTTCCTCTCGTTATACAAAACGAAATTGAGATAATAACTCGATCAGAAAACACACACCCAACCCAGCATCATCATACGCCCGAAGGCTCCACATATTACACTGATTTTTTTTACAATACACGAAAATAAAAACGCATTTAATACCCCATTTGAGTAGAAAAACGAGTTTAACCGAAAAAAGTGAAATTTCCAAGTAAAAAAACCCCGTTATGCAAATCACCTGAAACAGCACAACGCACCAAAAAAAAACTTCCACTCCACCGGTCGTACATACACTACCCATTTTTCTCTCCAAATCCAATACACAAACCCAATTGAAAAAAAAACTCGCTTCCAAAATCTCATTCACTCATTCCCCCCAAAACCCTCATCCCCCGAAATAATGAAAACCCCCATACCCCCATACGTCACCCACCAATAAATCAATCCTCCCAACCTCCCAATTTCCCCCGATTAGATTAATGCACATTAGCGTTCCAAAAAATCTGCTGAAAATTCAGGTTGTCACATGTCACATCTATTGGATTTCATATACACACATAAGCCCAACGTAATATTATTAGTTCCTCTCTCTCCCAGCGTGTTTGACTGGATAAAAAAAATGATTCATGAGGGAAGAAGCTCACGAGCAGCAAAGTTTTTATACAGCTTCGTATAATAAAGAACGAAACTATATAACTATACCAAAAACCCATAAAACCCAAAGTCTAAAAAAAAAGCAGCCACCCTTCTTCCCCGTCCACGGAAGCATCTATCTTTCCCTTCCCCCTAACTCTCCACGTTACACGTGTCCAGAGGGATTGGAAATTCAACCATTTACAAGGGGAAGCAACGATACTCGCTTCTCTTCTTCTTTTTGCTCCGTCTTCTCCAAACAACACATCCATCCCCGTATTAAAACTCCAACACACGAGAAAATATTCTCCATCGCTCGTTGTTTCTCTCCACCAAAATCGATTTTGCATGCAGTCAATTCATCAGAGTACCAAAAAAACGCTACGATAAATCCAACGCCATGTAGTCACGCGATATTACAATAATCTGTGAATAATGCAAATAAAATGCATTGGATGGAACAAGCACAAATTAACTATTTTTTAATATTTTATGCAAATTAATTCTTTTCCAATCATTACAAAAAAAATCCCCCATCCCCCGATTACCCCCGTTGTCACGAATCAAATCCTAACCAAAAGTATTATGATCCCAACTCCCCAAAAGTCACTCTGATTCACGCTGAGTGCGTAATGCACATTCCCGGTAGTGATCCCAAAAAAATACTCGTCACAAAACAAGAAAAAGTGCAACTTTTATTCGCATACTTTCACCCATTCAAAAAACCCACCACGTTGTGTACATTGTCACGTACAACAAACTGCGTGATATCTCCAAAACAACTGCAACTCTAAATGTCATGCATATTCCTCATCATCAAGAAACACCGAGGTTCTTCAAACGCAGCTGTGTGAACCATATCTCAAACCTCTCTCTCGTAACCATGCACACACGACACACACCATCTTGCACGATACGTTAAAAAAACACACTCTCATCCGACTCGGTGTAAAGAAGTTGAAAAATCATAAACGTACGTTTAAAAAACCCCCCCATTCACTAATTCCTTATCGCATTTTGCATACACATTCGTTCACTCACCCAGGTACATAAAGATAAACTACCGATCATCACAAGCAGAAAAAGTGGCTGGCAAAAGTCTACTCAAACAACCACGTTTTTTTCTTCTTCCTATTCTCCCACTTTTTTACTACGTTACTACGCCTACTTTACTACAAAGATACAGAAAAAAGTTTCTCTCTCTCTATTTGTATCCTCAATGAATGAGTCCGTACGACACACAAAAAAAGAAAAAGAAGTTTTTCTTGTAAAGAATCCCCGACTTCTGGATGCATAATACGTGAACTTGCAATGTGAACGTTAGGAATTTTTCCCTTTTTTTCCCTTTTATACGCTTCGGGGCTTTTTTCTAAGCTTCTTTCCGTGCGAGAGTATTTGTTATCGTAGCATCGTACCATTGCACTCTCACATCACACGAGTGTCTGCTATTCACATGAATTTTTGATGAGACGCTTGGATCTCATATCATCGTACACAAACAAGCATGTAAACAAAAACTTTTGTACGAATTAGTACACACGTATCAAGTAACCCCTAGAAACTAACGCTAAACGTACACACCTGCGAAAATAAATCGTAACACAATATCGTAACGCAATATTCCATTGTGCACACAACCACCCCCCATTCATCATATCAATTGCACAATTTAATCATAAGTTACAACTTTTATAGTACCCAGAAATTGATTGAAATCCGCGTAATCCGTATGAAAACGTTTCAGAAAGTGTACTCGGATTACAACCATCCACCCAAACCTCATAATTCAAGGGATTATACGAACGTTGCGTAATTACGTTGTAATTGAAAATATAGAGTTATAATTAAAAGTAATTTATTCTGAATACCCCCGAACTCTGACATTACACTATTCCCCCACCACCACCCCACCCCGCTTCTCCCCACCACCACATCGAGAGAGAAAGCCCCTACATATCGATTTGCAATTAAGACTCCCCACGTTTTACGACGACGACATAATAGGATTTCTCGTACACTCTCTATCGCATCAATTAAATACGCCTATATACAAAAAAAACGCAATTACTGGAATAGCTCGACTTTTTTTTCATAATCACTAGCGCTGTTGAGTCGATATTTTGTACCATGCGGGAGAATACTCTACAGCATCTCCTATCCTCCCTCTACTATTAACTCTAATTTAAAACCCCAATGCATTATGCATTTATGTAAAATAACCTGCAGATTTTTTTTTCGTATATGTCTCCACACAGCATCACATCAATTATGCACAAATAACGTATGGTAATTGCACGCTACAGCAGCACAAAAAACTTTCTAGATCCTGACATTTTTTTTGAATTTTATCTATTTTACAGACTAACGGTCGAGGTGGAACGAGTAGCAGCCCAAAAATGGACAGTAGAGGACGACAAGGTTCTACGAGTTCATCTGGCGTGCCACCTCTCGTGAGTTTTTTAAACATACACAAGGTCATGATTTTTAAACACAAAATTGTCAACCGTTCACGGTCCACTGGGTTAAATTCACGCTTGCGTTACCACAAACCACAGTAATTGCGAGTATTCAAAAAAATATTCTGGATCGATAGATAAATCGTGGGGTGAAATTGAAAGTCCCGTGAAATCCCAGAGGAATAGGCTGTAGTATTCCGCTGCAAAAGATAAAATTCACGGGCGAACGGACCAGAAAACGTTAATGATTGTACGTTTTTTGGCGTGTTTACTCACCCAAAACATGGAGCGCTCACACGAACGAAATGCATAATTCGTAAAAAGCGAGAGAGATGCGAGAGATTCCAAGCGAACATGATCGGGGTGACTTGAGACAAACCTGGAGAAAAAAAAGAGCATCTTTCCATACATAACATTAAGCGAAACCCTTATCTGTGTGATAACCCAATACTATTCAACAAGCGTCCCATCTACCCCACCATAACTGTAACACTAACAATAACTATAACATTTTCAAGTTCATCCCAAAAAAATTGCATAACATTTTAAACATGCCCAAATGCAAAATCCACACCACCCCAAAATACACACAGGAAATTGAGATAGAAAAAAAGGAAACAATTTTTTGAACAAAACACCACACATCCTGTCCCATAATCATGCTCAATCCCAATTGAAACGAATTGGAGGAAATTGAAAAAAAGTGATGCAACTTGACACTCGTGTCTGTGTGCTTGATAGCAGGAACTCTCTATCAAGCCTAATTCTCCAGAATAACTCGTTATCTAACAAATGAATGGGGTTCAAACTTGAGGTTACTGGGGTCTTGTCTCTTGATTTGGTTGAAATGAAATGAGCTCCACCTGAAACTATATTAATTTGTTTTTTTCACAGACCCCAATGATGCCAACATACGGATACCCACCCCCATCAGTCCCCGACCTCACACCACCCCCTGCCCCACAAGGATTCGCACCCCGAGAACGATTCTGGACAAACAACTCTGACCCGTGGTCATCATCCCACGGCTATGCCCCTCCCCCACTTGACCTCCCACACTTTGGAACAACATCGTCCCCTGCATCCACGTACAACTCGCTCCCATCACCCTACCCCACCCCAACAACCCAAAACGGATCAACAGAAATGTCATTCCCAGGCCCAAGCCCACCAAACCCAGTCCAACCAGTCTCGCTATCAAGTTCCCCTTACCCCCCACCCCCAACAAGCATCAGCCCACGAAGAAACTACACTCCTAGTACAACCCCTTCCCCCCACGTCGGCCCCCACAACAACTCATCCCACCAATCCCCACCTACAAACGGTCTAAACGGCCTAAACGGCAACTCTAACCACTCATCAAACTCGTCAAACACAGGTTCCCCCCCAACAAACGCCCCAACCCAACAATTCGAGTACATAAACGGGAACGACCACCCGCAAGAAAACGGCCACGCCCGCTACAACAAGAACGGACCAACCCAAACCGGTCACCCAAACGACGTCCCTGGGTACCTGCCCCATCCCCGGCAGAGCTTGCACAGCAACTCTAGCAGGTACCCGGGGGAACTGAAGAACCCAGACCCCGGGGACCCGTACTCTACGAACAACCATATCCAGCAGTACTATGCAAACCAGAACCAGTACGGGTACTCGGGAGGTTACCCCCACTACCCCGACTCTGCTTACCAAAACAGAAGACCGTTTGACCCGTACCAGCCTTACCACAACTACAACAGCGAGTACAACGAGAACTACAATGATAACAGCGGAAATAACGCGAATAAGCTCGAGTTACTCGAAACCCCGTCAAACTCACGACGAGAATCAGTCGAGTCTAAGCCATTCGAACAAGAGCACATGAACACTCAACCTGAGCAACACTCGGGTCAGCAACCTCATAATTTCGACCTCCACTTTTCGAACATGAACACCTCACAACCACCTCCGATAAAGCAAGAAGAGCCAAACAACAACGAGAAGAACACCCCAACCGCCGATTCTTTTTTAGCATTAGGCCACCCTCAGAGTCCAAATCAGCAGCAGCGTACGACTGGCAGCCCAAAAGACCCAGAGAAAAAGCGATTTGGTAACAGTCCCAGTCGCTCTGAGGGTGGTGACAAGCACGAGATTGTGGTTGAAAAGACCAAGCCGAAGAAGAAGCGGAAGAAGAAGACGAAAGAGCACGAGCACAAGGAAAAGGTTCACGTCAAGCCGGAGCCTGTCAAGATTAAAGAGGAGCCGAAAGACGAGACGTTTCACAAGATTAAGGTGGAGGATGAGGAGAACTCGGGGGAGGAGGATGAGAAAGACGAGAAGGATAAGAAGGACGTGCCGATGGTAGAGTGTGGGTGTTTTCCGGCGGATGAGGTGCATGCGGAGCCTGGGCCGTTTTATACGCAGCTTGGGGCTGCTCATAGTTTGGCAGAGTTGAGGGATGGGATTGAGGGGAGGACGGGGTTTAGGGGTGGGCAGTTGCGGTTTGAGAAGGTTGTTTACACTGGCAAGGAGGGGAAGACTAGTCATGGGTGTCCGTTGAGTAAATGGGTGAGTACTGATTAATTGGTTGCGTAGGTGATAAACACTTGAATGAAATAATCACAATCACTATTCCAATCACCAGATAATCCGCCGCGGCAGCTACGAAGAACAACTCTTATTCCTCGTGAAGCACCGCAAGGGCCACAAATGTTCAACAGCGTGGATAGTAATCTGCTGTGTGATATGGGAAGGAGTCCCACCCCACTTCTCCGACAACATATACGACACGCTCGTGTACAAGCTGAACAGGTTCGGAATACCCACCACAAGACGGAGCGACACCAACGAGCAGAGGTCATGCGCTTGCCAAGGTGTTGACCCGGATACTTGCGGGGCTGCATACTCTTTCGGGTGTGCTTGGTCCATGTTTTTCAACGGGTGTAAGTACGCGAGGAGCAGAAACGTTAGAAAGTTTCGACTCACAGAGGAACACGAGGTAAAACATAATGGGATGTTTTAGCATAAAAAATCGATAAACATAAATTAGCGTTGATATTTTTACGACGTAGGAAAGTGAAATGGAAGAAAAACTACAGCACTTGGCCACACACTTGGGCCCGCTATACGAACGCGTCGCCCCAGACTCGTTCAAGAACCAGATCGACCACGAGAACGAGGGTTTAGAGTGCAGGCTTGGATATCGCCCAGGACGCCCGTTTTCTGGCGTCACTGTCTGCATGGACTACTGCTCCCATGCGCACAAGGACGCTCACAACATGACGAACGGGTGTACTGTGGTGAGTGGTTGGATGGTTATGTTTCAAACTGTTACTATTATTTTTACGCACAAGATTCTTCTGTGTTTGTAGACGGTGTCGTTTACGAGGAATAGAACGTTGGGGAAAGGGGATGATGAGCAGTACCATGTGTTCCCGTTGTACAAACTCGACGATACTGACGAGCATGGGTCGAAGGAGGGGCAGAAGGCTAAAGTTAAGAAAGGGCAGTTGGAGATTCTTAAAAAGTGAGGGCAATTCTTAACGTTCATTTGGGATGCGTAGTGTTATTTTACACACCCATTTAATCTATAATTTACACCTCCCAAGGTTCCCATGCAAAGTCCGAATCCGTAAAGTACCGCTCCTCCCATCCCGACGCCGTGGAAAGACAAAACCCCCAGCATC
>JAQFZH010004180.1:0-12371 GCA_034695485.1 Entomobrya nivalis
TCATTACTCCCGTTGCGTCCAACTACAGCTGTACACAGCACTGATAAATTGGAATTACGAATAATAATACTCAGATGCACGACATGTCGCCCATTTTTATTAAATGAGTTTGTTTTCCCTTCCTTTTTCTTATCCATTCAGAAGCAGTCCCCAACAAACAAACAAATAACCATGTTAGTGAAAGAGCAATGCTGGCGACGGTGATGTTATGTCATTCCATGATTCCATGTTAGGATTCAGAGTGAATGCTGGACTCTGAACTCTGAACACAAGAACAGCATGTTTTCCTCAGACTTTTATATTACGACCCGCTTAATAATCTCTCTCCTATTATGCTGTAATGGAATTAATGTTGTGCTTGACAAGTGACCAACTTTTTTCCCCTTCTCACTGATTTTCTATGACCTTCATCAGTAATTGTATCTCACTTTCTCTCAAGTACACACATGGACATACATAATGTATGTACAGAGCAAACGACGACCTACTAAAGAGAAAAAAGTAGCCTTTTCACTCTCTCACTATCCCTCTTCCTGCCTTACTTACTTTCACTCGAGGTCAACTGAAAAAAATGGAGGGATGTAGCGCACAAAATACTAACGCAAAAAAGTACCCCTTTACCTTCTAGACATTACACATCATCACCTCCTTCGTCCTCTGCTAATAATAACAATAGAGCCACATACACATACATGTACACATATCAAGTAAACCGTGTGAAGTTGAAAATACTAACTGTGTAAAAAACGACCCCAAAGAGGAGAAAGAAGAAGAAAAGGAGCAGAGAGAATGAAAAGTGATGCCATAACTTTCTCCCGACGTATATTTTATTATCAAGCGGACCAAATAAGCCCTAAAAAATAAAGAGGCCGTCTGTGCTTTTAAGATTAGCAGTTGCAAGAAGTATACACACACATACACAAACGCTGCTCCCTTTGAGAAATGAATCAAGAGGAAAAGAAAAAAAATGGCTAGATTTTTTTCTACTCTCTTGTGTACTTTCTCTCTTGACATTGCTTTGTGTAAAATATCCGGCTATTATAAAATAAAAGTAAAATGTACATAGCTATCCCTAACCAAGTTGCACATAACATCTTTTCTGTATAATCATACACATTTATTTGAACAAAGAAATGGGAAGGAGGAGAACAGAAAGTGAAGAATACTCTCTTTTTTCTTCCCTCCTGACATGATTATGTATCTTGTTGTTTCTTTTCCTTTTTCTTCACAGTTTTCATCAAGTGCAAATGTAGGTCGTTCATCGTACCGTACTTTTTTCATCGTCATCATCATCATCATCTCTCGCTGCTTTCACTTGGATATCAGACATATCCCAAAAAACCTTACGAATTCGGCGTTTTGTTGTTTAGTTGGCTCATGTTGATGTTTCTGCTGCTCTCACAGGTCAAATTGAGAAAATGGCTTGAAATTATCATCATCACTTCACTTGAGATGGAAAAAACACATAATCCCCTGGATTCCTTTCAACATCGCCATCATCATGATTGTTGCTTGCTTTTCTGTATCAAACCTTTTGCACACACAAAGCCAGCAGCATCAGCCATCATCAACAAGCTTCCCAATTGTAAATAAAAAACTAAAATAATAACACGCAGCGGAGAAACAAAATACTTTCCATTTTACTTAAACTATCTACACAAGTGGAATAATGGCAGCAACAACCTGTATCTCTTTTTTGTGTAGCCAACAGACAAGGCAAGCCCACTACTGCCACTACCTAAAGTCATTATTGATGTAGTGACGGCAAAGCCACAAATTTATATAGCTGATCATGTAGACTACTCCCGAAAGTCCGATGTTACTTTTCTCCCTTTCAACATGAATATGTACACAGACACACGCCATTGTTATCATCATCCCCGTGATTTCCTTTTCCAGTCATTTATTCATTTAATACTACCCGAAAATAACAAAAAAAGGAAGTGCATACGTCTGACAGAGGTAGTCCACGTCAATTTTTCAACATCAACTCATTCAGCAGCGGAAATACATCGACTGCCGTTTAACCCTTTTTGTTTTTCTCTCATGAATAAATTGTGTGTCCCCATTTCAAAAAGGCTCGTATATATTTTTTTTCACCAAAAGTAACCACTTCATTTACTAAAACATGAATGAGCACAACTGTTTTTTCTCGCAATATTTCAATTTTGTAAATCCGGCCTAGTAAATTATTGTCTATAGTTTAAAGCTCCACTTCATCTGGCATATGAGCTTGAGTTAAGTATGGACAGCAAAAGGTCCAAAATATTAACTTATTCACGTTGAGCAATACATTTTCTTTCGCATATATACCATTATCACTCTTACACATGCATCCGTACTCCGTACATCACGCTTACAAAAGATGGAGTGCGAGCTCAAATGAGAAATGAAACGTCTGTTGGCAAGTTTTGTTTTGTATAGGAACGATTTATTTTTTTACAGAGCATTAACGAACAAGGTTACATTACATACTATTGCATCATCACAATAAATAATAATACACATATAATAATATATTATTACTTGACTTATATGCTGTAGTGTATAATGTTCAATATTTTTATATTAAATTAAATTTTTAGTGCTAACACGTGAAGTATGAATATTATTTTATTGAATATAAGAAATAAAGTAAATAATGATAAATGAAAGCAATATTTAATGTAAATGATAAATCTAGCTTCAAAAAGAACTTAGTAGTTCTTGAAGCTCTTGTCCATCAATAGTCTCAAAATCAATTTGCTTCAAAAACTCTAAATCAGTGTCAGACTCCCCAGACGAGTCGTTCACTCCCCGGCCTGGCATGATCATGCCACCCCTGCCGTTGGAGTGCATAAGGTGGTTTCCATTACCATGTATTATTGAAGGAGAGTACTGGTGGTGCTGGTTCAGAACACCAATGCTTGTAGCACTTCTCCTCAGTCCTTGGGGCAACATGTGACTGTTGGGACTATTACTTCCAGAGGACGTCCTTGACAGACTAGTCGGAGGACTGGTTGTGGCCGAGGAGTTGTGTGCGGTTGTGTTAGGTGATGATGTCCTAGTCGAATTGTTATTGTTATTGTCAGCGGGAGAAACAGGAGCTCGAACTCCCCCACCACTGGCATTATTATTAGTGTTCCCATTACCATTTCCAGGATGGATTATTTGCCCGTTAATGTGGTACTGGGGTGGATTTATGACTTGGGCTGCTTTGATTCCTGCAATGGTCGCACCAAGCTTTCTTTCAATAGCGTCACGTTGTTGCTGAAGCTGTTGTTGAAAAGACTGTTGGTGATTGAGCTGCTGATTGCTTTGCTGAATTCTAGGAATATTGCTGTTGGTATTATGATGATTATGAAACTTTTGTTGCTGTTGCTGCTTTTGTTGTTGGAAAGGATTTATTGAAGTGAAATTTTCACTCGCTTTGTTATTAATAAAGGAGAGCTGAGGTGGTGGTGGCTGTTGTTGTTGCTTCTTACTCGCCATGAAACATGTAGACACGCCTCCAGGAATCACTCCAGCCGAAGTAGGTGATTTCTGAAGTGGTACTCGTACTCCTACTGATCCCGATCCAGGTATTAATGAGGTTGGTGAGGAGACCGGCGAAGGTGTCTTTTTATTTACGTTCGGAGTTGGAGTTGGAGTAGGAGTTGATCGCGATGTTTCTGAGAACCACGGAGCTGCTGAGCAATGCACTGTTACTTCTCGTCCCTAAATAAATGCAAAGTCATTAATTAATAAAAAATTCATCATACATTCCCATTTTTTGCAATGCTCATTAATTTTTTAATCAAGTGAAAAAATAATGATGACTATGCAATGATTATTCTAATTTTCTTACTGAATTGTAAATATTTCTCTCCAGAAATTTGCAACGATCTTTAAAGCTAACGTCAGGTCCCACTCCCCCAGCTTGTTGTTGCTGATGATTATTATGAGGCTGCTGCTTCTGTTTTTGTTGTTTCAACTTGAAATGATTATTCAGCTCATTGTGTTGATGCTCCTCATCACTGTTCATCTTCTTTCCCCATCCAGTGAAAGTGTTGTTATTCAGGCTTCTTGCTCTCATATCCCGAATCTGTCTTTTGGTCCAGTTTTCCTGCTCAGTGCTAACTACCACTACTCCTCCACCTACACAAGGCTGTTGATTTCCCACTCCCGCGGCAGCAATTGCTTGCTTTTGTAAGAACGTACTAATTATATTCCCCGTAGGTGTTGTTCTACGTTTCATAATCTTCATTTGCATTTCCAGTGCCTCACTGCTCTCTTGTTCTTCCAAATTTGCAAGGTTATGAGTATTGCCACTGCTGCTTTTTTGCAATTGTGCTGGTCCACTTGTCATTCCATTTCCACCACCCACTCCTCTTCCCATTGTCAATGCTGGAGATGGCCCCCTTCTAAATCCAACATCCGACCTGGATCTCGTTAGTGCTTTTTGGGCATTCGGATTCGATGAAGCCACACTAGCTGGCCTATTTTCACTTGCAATCTCTTTATCCCGTCCTTTGCGACATGCGGCGAACAGCTCCCCAGGAGGTACTGGATTCAACTTTACAATGGGGATTACCACATTTACCGAAGTCTGGGATCTTTGGAGTCCACTTCCTCCTCCATTACCATTCTTTTGACTTTCTGATTGCATGAGAGCGTCATAAAACTGAGATCGCCGTTTCTCTCTTCGTGATTGATTGCTGTCGTCCTGCTCTTTCCGATTCTTCTCGAGCAGCTCCTTTGCCCTCAGGAATTCCTTGATGGACAAGCTATGATGGAGCTTTGAGTTGTTCGGATATTGATTGGCAGTCTTATTACCAGCAAGGTTGCTATAAAATCTACTAGATTCATATATATTGTCTCTAGGTATATCTCCTTTAAAGCGTAGATAAATCTGAGACAAATATCTAGTCAATAAGGACTTTTCTCCATCCCCACACCTTACAGACTTCTCACAGTCCATCGGCAAATGGAGGTCAAACTCCTCTTGCAAAATTTCAAACAGGAGCTGGTTCCTTATGCACCGATCAATGTGATCCGGTAAGGGATACTCTGGAATGAGATCAGGACGGTAGCGATAAAGCAGTGCTTGCAATGCTTTTGCCCCATTGAAAACGTCACAAACATTGGCAAACTCATTGATGTTGGGATTGAGTTGCTCCTGGAGCCATCTTACCAGAAATTCCTCCGGCATGACAAACTCCTTCGCAGCCTTATTACTTGGATCTCGTATAGGATCAAAAATATCTTTGACTGGAACGTCACTATCATAAAGGTACGTAATTTGCCGGGCATTCACAGCATTTGCATTGATTTTCGGGTAGCGTGTTCTTGGATCAATGTTATATTGACTATGATCCTTGCTTAGATTTTCCGGCGTTGTCTGACCCAACAACCGGTAAATTGACTCCCTCTCTGCCAGCACTTCCAACACACTGTTTAGCCCTTTTCCCCATTGTCTTATCATCCAGGCAGCGTCATAGGAGCCAAGGAACCCTCTAGCACATCCACTTCCCGTGGGCCAGAATGGCTCCAGTAATGCATCTCCTACCAGTCCAATCAGCAGTTTATGACCTTTTCTTTGAACAGCTCTGCAAGCGTTCTCACTCGCGTACATAGTCGTAAAGTCAAATACGGCCACGTCAGGCTGGCTGTAATGGTTCAGGGCGAACTCCAGTTCCGGGAGTCTATTGTCAGTTGCAAAAACAACAGCCTCCATTGTAAAACGTTGAAGAGCCTCCTGATCCACATTTTCCGGGGAAAGTAAAAGTTCAGGCTCTGAAAAATCCTGGATAAATACACGTAAAATAAACTTCATATGTATTACACACACTCCAGATATTTTTTATTACCCAATTTTTTACATGAAAAAATAAATGATTTCATCAGCATTTTTTATAATAAAGTCGTTATGTTGATGATGGGATGGAAGAGCGAGTGAGAGAAGAGAAATGAATGCGACCATGTAATTTCATTATATTTTTTTACCTGGTATAATACCCCTTTCTCAAGTAAACTCTGCTTCTTTGGAGTCATCACAAAGTAATGCGTTTCATCCTTGTAATAGACAATATTCTCGAGGGCGATCCCCATCGCGTCATCCATATCCTGAAAGAACTGCTGGCGAAAAATATAGCTGACTCCACTGATTTCTTCTACCTTCGCTTCAGCTTCCGTATGTTTATTTATGAAGTTTGCTGTGATGGCTATCGCCAGCTTGGCCCGGAGAGCTTTTCGCTTGAACCCCTCGGAAGAGAGAATACTACGCCGGCCATCTGCTCCCAACACCACATCGAATTGGTATTGAGCTAAAGGATGAGTTGGAGGGGTGATGTGAGCTCGCCAGCCATCGTCTACCGCAGATGACATGGGCTCTCTAAGACCTTGGAAGCCTACACCTTCATAAAACTCAATTCCAAGTAGCAGAGCCACTTTCAAGAGAATGCATTGGATTTGCCGAATGCTGATGTGGTCAATTGAACCGGCACAAAATTTTCCGTAAAGAACTGCAAAAATATTGTACGAAAAGTATCAATCAAAATCTCTCTCAACAAAAAGCAGAGGAGGCTTTGCAATAATGAAGAGTAATCATAAATGATATTGGATAACGAGCATATCATAATTTCAGGATCATTGCGATAAAAGTGGAAATTGATATTTTACAAAGTATAAGCTATTTTTAATAGGTATTTATATTTTCCAGGTGAGTGCAAAGGTATTAGTGTAAAGTAGTACCTTTAGCACCGAGAGCTCTTAAATCAGTGATGACAAAAGGCCACAAGTGGAGCACGTTGTTTCTCGAGAACTTTTCCCGTTTCTCGATTACTACCACTTTGGCTCCCAAGAGCTGAGCATCGATTGCTGCTCGGAGACCACATGGGCCGCTTCCAATGATAAGGACCTTCACAAAAAAACACAAACTCTAATTAGCTTCAAGAGACTTAAAACATTTCTACGTATGTAGGGACACTCATCTCATGCATGGAATGGAGTTTGTTCATTTTGGGAATCAGTTTTGGGGCTATATAAGACTGCTATATCAAAATACTGTTGCATTGTTCTTGTTCTAGCCAGACAGACGTGCAGACGGAGAGTGAGAATTTATTTTTGCGTCATTCGACGTAATTCCTTTTGACTCTTGAGTTTTGACTATCACATACAGTTTGAGTTAGTTGGTGAGAAGCAGCAGAACAAAAGGATTGAGATAATAATGATAGTGATGATTATCATGGAAGTTTACCTTCGTGTTTGTACAATATCTTCCTCTTGCATAACATTTCTCTGCGGCCTTCTTCTCAAATCTCGTCCAAAGCTCTTCCGCTCGCCAAGATGGAATCTTGCCCTACAAAAAGCCAAAAAACCAAGAGAAGAGAAAGAAAAGTAAAGCGAATCATTCACTTTCATTTTTTTACACAGAGATAGATGTGCACATAATTTTACAGGTTACTCCACCACCACCACGACCACCACACCCACATGGGAAAAATATAGGATTTTTCTCTCACAAACTATTACACACATTCTACATTACTTTACACATAGGTATGATGATGAGTATATTTGCAAGGTTTTTTTTTTGAAAAAAAGAAGGAAAGATTCTATTTATTTTGAAACTTTTTTTTACAACAACGGCATCATCAGCCTACCTCTTTCCCTCCCATCCACTAACATACTCATTTTATTTATCGAGGTCGGCCAAAGGAAAAATTATGCAAAATGCTTAAAGGAGGCTTTGCATATTGACATTTATGGATGTAAAAAGTTTCCCTCCTACTTTTCTCTCTAAAACACTCTTCTTTTTGTTCTTCAGCAAACCGATGTTGCCACCAACTAAAAAAACTAAAATTTAACTTTAACTTAACCGTCAAACTAAAAGGTTTAAATAAAAAAAGCTACAAGGAACACACTATATCGTCTTCAGCCATCATTATTTAAGTAAAGAAGATGAAGAACAAGTTTTATTTGCATGTGTAAGTGAGTAGTGGTGAACGAAGCACACAAGATGTAATCCTATATTTTTACAATTCGACTCTCTGTTTTATTCATTCATTCTGGTTTTCAAAGAGAGAAATGAAGTTTTTCTCGGAATTTTGTTTGTTTTGAAAAAAAGAGAACTAGACTAGAAAAAAAACAGAAGTTTTAAATAGAAATGTATGTATGTAAATATATTATGGCTGTGCTCAAATAGTTGGAGTGGAGTAGTGGAAAATAGAGAAACAGAAAACAAAGAGAGCGTAACGCACCCTTATTTTTGGAAAGAACTCCTGGAAATTTGTTGGAACCAATTTGCATACAGAGCAGAGCTGTCTGTACAAGGCCAATATATCTTTCAAAGTGCTCGCATTACAAAACTTGTCGAATGTGTCGGAGGCGAGGGCTTGATCATGACCATGACTTTTCCGTGTGCCTTGATCCATAATTCTGTCGTTTCCTCTTGTAAACACTACTAACTCAGCTCTTTTTTTCTCACAGAGAGAAAGAGAAACAAACACATGTACACACACACAAAAGAGGCAATAAAATAGTTTTATGTGAAAGAGAAGTAGAGTTTCACGGGATGAGAATTAAAATGAAATCCTTTTTTTTTTGCTTTCACATCCACAACTTTACTTTGTTTAATTGAGTTATTTCTCTGCAGCTTCTTATGTTGGTTGCATGAGAATTTCCCATGTTTACTTCCTAACTTTAATTAAGTTATTTATTCAAATTGCACCTGTGAACAAACAGATACAATAACTAATTCCAATACCAATAATTTGGAATATTTTTTGAAAGATAAACTTTGAATTTGATTCACTTTCCACTAGTCACGAGATCATTTAATATGTTCATGAATTTGCACGCAAATAAACACTTATGAAAACTTCAAGTCTCACTTTTGATCTGCTGAACGTAATTGACCCAAATTGAAGTCGACTTTATGCATAATATGCTGATGACTTTGTCTTCAAAAATGATTTGAGGGTCGCAGTAATGGTAACAGTGACACCATATATCTAAGATTAAATTGGGGATGTAGAGAACTAGACTAGATGACGAGCTGCTGTATTCCCTTGTCCCTCCTATGCACTTTGTCCTCAACACAGTTAAACGTCTGTTACGTGTTACGTTGCTACTGATGTTTATTTTCTGCGCTCATGAACGCATTCTGTTTCAAAACCAACTCGCAGCCATCATCATCATCACCATCATCGCAATCTTTGCAACTTCAAAATCGAAACAAGTCCTATTTAGGAATATGGGCTGCGATGCTCCTCTCTCTCACGCTCTCAATGTGAGTGATGACCATAATAATACAGCGCGACTTGAAACAGAAATGAGATTAACACGGAATTAGATGAGGTGCCAAGAAAAAAAAATTTGCAAATCATAATAAATATAGCCAGAGACCATTACACATATTCACAGAAAATAGATCTATAAATATTGTATGCTTATCTGGCTCCTCTGTTTTCTGTTCTGTCTTACTACAAAATTTGCAACGCAATGACGAAAATGTTATGTATGTTATTATGAACGAAGAATTACCGATGACGATTTTTTTTTGGTGTGGTGCATTCGATGCTATTACGCTACTGTTCTGCTGTGTAATAATAGTAATAACAAAAAATAGTAACAAAGTTCTCATTTCCCGAGAAAATAGAACTTCACACATGTGCAATTTGGATGTTCAGTGTTGTATCGCCAACATCACATCACAAACTCTCTATATTTTCAGTAGACAATTATTTATTAGTGTTTACAACATGAGCAGTGACTGCAACCACTTTAGGCATAGCTACCAAACTACACTTCTTTGCCATGCAAAACGCGACGCAACGTTCGTTCTCCGACGCTCTGATCTATTGGCCAAGGAAACTTTAACTTTGTTGGGTTGGTTGGGACACATACGAAATGCATGCAACTTTACGTATAGCATGATAACATGGCATATTGGTTGGATAAGCTAGACATGTAGACAAATAAGATCCTTTTAGTAAACTTTGCAGGATCATTTCAACAGAACATTTATATTATGAGACCTCTTTTCATCACCAAAAAAAATACTCACACTTTTTCTTTAAGAACCTGTGTACATATTCACATAAGCAATTCTCCCACAGAAGTATTAAGATGCAAGATGAGAAGACAGAGGGTTGGACCACGACAAACGGCGGACACCACAACGCAACAACAAGATGCGAAACAGACCTTATATGCTTATGATCTTGTTTCATGTTTAAGAATAAGTTAAGCCAAGTCTCCAATTTCATCATCATCATCGCATCAGAGCAGTTTGAGTTGCACACAAACAAACATTACTATTATTATCGTCATCTACCAAGTAGTTATTGCTAAAATTACAATTATTATTGGTGAACTACATATTATGCCATATGCCATCCTTTGTAACTTTTTTTTTGGCATGCATCATATCATGTGCGGAGTTAATGCACGTTAAGTAAGAAAAAGGTACACACAATAAGTCAGATCTTAAGAGTCTATAATAATAATGCATGCGAGCAAAAGTAATATATAGACTACATCGAGTACAACAGAACGGAAGCTCTTTTTCTAAGTTAGGTATTGAATGCATGCCAAATCCTCATAAATGGCAAACTTTGGTTTTCAGTCGAAAGAAGAAAAATTCTGCAGGATTTGTTTCATCGTTGATGTCGGTAAGAAGTAAAGTGGTCTCTGTAGTCTGCACACTTTGTTCTTATTTCCTTTCTAAGTATTGCTCCCATATCCCATCCCGTCATCATTATCATCCACCACCACCACACTCACCCCATATGCATATCTCGGTTTCAGCATATATCAAAACATGCTCTTCTCACAATTTCTCACGAAGAAAAGCGCGACACGGTAGCACAGAGGTAGAGAGTTGTGCAAAATTTTATAAATAGAATTATTATCGTATGGCCTTTTCGAAAACTTTTTAAAGACAAAATGTAAATAGAGGAGTGCATTGTATCTTTTTGTATCTCTCTCAAAAGAAAGGCATACTATCACACACCACACCGTCGTCGTCTTCAAGTATAATAGTACTCCGTCGTCACCACCACCTAATCATCGTCATCATAATCGCCTTTCATTATATGGGCCTTTTACACTCTACCAAGCTTGTTTCGTTTCTCTACAAAACATATAATTTGCAAAACTCTAAAAAATAAGACTAGTAAACAGACTTGCATAGAGAGCAGAGGTGACTTTTTGCGTTTCCTCGTAAAAAGTAAACGCGTGACGTGTGCATGGAGGAGAAAAACTTTCTGTCTTTTCGAAACCTTTCTGCCACCACCATCCCCACCGCCAGTACCACAAAAAAGTAGTATATAATATACACCGACTAACAGCCAAATCGTTTACGTTGATTTCAATGATCGCAAAAAAAATGCTACGGCGGAAATCACTCGTAACACGTAGTAGTAAAAAGAGAAGGTTTTCAGACTTTATTTAGTGACGAAGAAAAGAAGACCGACTAAATACAGGGTATAGCGAGAGTATGTAAACGTAAAAAAAACTGGATATATCAAGGATTAAATGAGTTTTGGAAAGTTTTACGACAATTTTCAAGTATAATATATGGCAATTATCAAATTATCATGATGACGATGATCATCGCATCACATGCACACTCTTACGACAAATAAAATTGAGTACGTGTGTTTTTTTGGCGTTGTGAATGATAAAAAAAACTAAAACGCACACAAAAATAAAATCTTAAAACGTCATCATATCATCTTGCCATATAGGCATTAGCAATAAAGCAGAGGCATCATATCTTCCGGCATGAAAAGGTGAGAGACTGTGAGACGCTCATCGTTGTCGTCTTTTCTCACAAAATTACTGCTCTCTCTCTCTCTCTCTCTCGTTTTTTATTCATCTATTCATCTGTCTTATATGTAATTTATGAGTATGAATTTTATAGAGCAGCCAAAATATTATGAGAACAAAGATGAATTTTGTCTTTCGTAAACCACCGAGCACAAATGGGCTTCTACTCTACAAACTATAATCTTGTAAAATTGTAATCCAATGCGCGATACACATCAAACATGAGAACCAAAATTATTTTTGGTTTATAAAGCTATCTTACTGTTTGAGACATCAATTATGCAATTACATTAGATAGCTTGTTATGCTCAGGTGCATAAGAATAAATCTTTTTTTTGTTCAAGGATATAACAACTTACATTTTTGTTGACGAATATCTCATCATTTCTCCTAAATTTTTAATGGTTGATGGTAGTATGCAGTCATGTAGTATTAACTTTTTAAGTCAAGTCATAAGGAAGTGCTCACTTTGGGGTTTAGTTAATATGTGAACTAAACGTGAGTAATAATCCAATAACGACCAATTTTAAATGCCAAAAATATTGTGGTCTCTCTCTGCTCATTGCGGATTTGGTTTG
>JAQFZH010004181.1:0-12371 GCA_034695485.1 Entomobrya nivalis
TTTAAATTATTTCAAGAGAACTTCACCTGGAGGTAACGTTAAGCTTGACACCAACCTAGTTTATTAGAAAGAATCACATATTTACAAATTTCCAATCGATATATTTGTGCATTTCCATTTAGTTTTAAATTCTTTGAGCTTTTCTGCTTGATTTGTTGAAGGCGCGCAGTTTAAATCTGAAGTTAATGATGAATAGTGCCATTCAACAGGGCTTCAATTCAACAAAAACATAATTTATCACATTTCCACTTCAACAGTTCAACTGAACCGATGTACAGAGATTTAATATTAATTAAGTTGGTAGTATTTAGGAACTATCCACAAATAATGATTATCGTCTCATCGTTCTGCCTTGAGAGTTTAGCTAGTTTGAAATACAAATTTTGATTTATACCTTCAATCTAGATGACTCTAGAAGGTGGATGATTAGAAATAAATAGACTGTATATGTGACCTGTTGTGTTTTGAGTGTGTTTTTAAGCACTCTAATAAAGTGGCCAACAAAAACGATCAGTTTATATTTTTAATTGTTTTAAAAATATTTCAGATTTTTTGCTTCATTCGTTGAATGCATACATGTTAAGTTGGATCATCTCATTCTGAAGGAAACCACAAGCTTAGTGATGTATGTGATATTGAATAGTGAACGTGATACAAGAGGCAGGAGATACATTTATCATTTAATTCCTAAGCCCAAGTTCTCATTTACGATAACCGAAAAAGGATAACCAAATTAGTTCTCAGCCTAGCTGCTGCTAATGTAATATTGGTATTAAATCTTTGAGTGGTTCCACAATAAACTAGTAAACGCTTCAAAAAATATTATTCCAAACGCTTCATGTTGAACTTGCCATGATTTGACCCCGTTTTGATCCAGTATTTCATCACTAAAAAATTGGGTTTCTCGGTACACGTCAAAAAATTGCTAGCGGTACAATCTAGCAGAATTTTTGCTAAATCACAAAAATATCGCAAAATATGTTTAACGATGTATCTGGGTTCCACGGGTGTGCTTTTAATTTGACCATCTGTTTCAAATAAAGTGTTTTATTGGTTAAAGTTCCAGGAATTCAAATCTTATGATTTTGAATCTGAAGTCCGCTCACCAACGGTAATGTTGTTGAAACTCGACTCAGTTTAGAAGGTTTACCCATGAGTAAATGCGCTTTATTACAGAAATGTAAT
The DNA here is from genome assembly GCA_034695485.1 of Entomobrya nivalis. NCBI lineage: Eukaryota > Metazoa > Arthropoda > Collembola > Entomobryomorpha > Entomobryidae > Entomobrya > Entomobrya nivalis. The sequence continues at coordinate 1,186 of JAQFZH010004181.1, forward strand.
TTACTCCCTTAAACTTCAACTAAGTTTTCAACCGTATTTGATCTAATCGGTACATATTTTCTGACAGCGCTGCTAAATTTTTGCAAAACAAACTTGTGACTACTTATTAAGACTACTCAAAGACCTAACTTATTAAGTTTAGTAAGGCGTTAACTACGTCTAAATAAACTAACCATTAAAAACACAATACGTTTTAACCCCAGAAATGCATTTTGCTGACACTCTTCAACTTCCACTGAAATTTGTTTGGTACTTGAAATTTATTAATTACTCTTTTACCAGAACACATGCTTTAATGAACAAAATAAAACAGTTTTAAGAATTTGAGTATCGTGAAAATCAACAAAACCTCAAAACGCAGGATAACTATTGAAAAAATAAAGACTTTAATTTAATTTTGTAAGAATTTTTTATATTTGGCAGAATGAACCAGCCGTCAAAGACGTGCGTACATTGCGCAGCGAGATTACATTGAGTCTATGGACGAATTACTGTCCGTTTAGCAAATTCTTACTACCAAATAAAATATATTTAAGTAAATTATAGTAAAGAATGAATTCCTATTTAATATTTTCATGTGACAATAGATTTGTTTTGTAAATTCAAAAAAATGGCCGAGTCAATACTCTTAAAAAATCAATTAACTTAAATAACTAATAAATTTTAATTACAAATTTAAATTTTTTTTAGATTTTTTAGTGTTTCCATAAAATATCACCTTAACGTTAAATTTGAGAAATTATTAAAATTTACACGCAAACAACATCTACAAGATTTTTTTTCAATTATTAAAATACATCCATATAGTTCTTTGCATAGTTAATGAAAAGCTCTTCTATTCTTTGCATTGACGCAGCTATACCACTTGTGGTGTAACGAAACAGGAAAGAATCCATTGAAATCATCAACGTGATCACGGCCATCGAAACAATTGAACGTTTGACCAATCTCATCTAGCACTCTATAGCTAAATGATAGCTGATAGTCAAAGGTTACCGGCTTAGGTGGATATTCCACTTGTTCCGTATAATTCGGATGGCTACGATGCATTTCCTCACAAATCCACTTTACAATTCTTCTTCCTCTGTCATCATTCTTGTATATTTGCATGTAGATATGATTCCAGGGAACTGTACCAACGTCACAGTCCATGCACCATAATTGTCGGCGGTCTGATGTTGCAAGGTATCGAATGGGAACTGAGGGGGAAAAAATGATAAAACATTAAATAAAATTATAAATCAGTTTGCTTTACCAAAAAAAAGAAAAAAATATAGGAAAAAAATTCAAGTACATTTTTAAGTAAAAATAAACAAAAAATCATAATTTAAAAAATAAGCAATAAAAAACGAAATTTGTTATTTGAAATTCAAAGCAATTAAAAACTGAAAATTTAAAAAAACAAATAAATTTAAAAAAATCGATAAAAAAATAAATTTAAAAATAAAGCAATAAAAAAACTAAATTTAAACAATAAATTAATTAAAAAAATAAATTAAAAAAATAAATCAATAAAAAAAGTAAATAAAAAATTAATCAATAAAAAAACTAAATTAATAAAATTTTAAAAATTAAATCGATAAAAATATCAAACGTAAATTAATCATTTTTTTAAATTTGAATGAAAAATCAATATTTTTTTAATCAATTAAATAAATTCAAAAACCGAATAAATGAATAAACTTATAAATTAGGTAACCAACCTGTTGGACAAGCTTCCAAATAAATTAAATTTGAAACAAGTAAAACGACCGAAAACACAAGCTTCATTTTACAAACTTTATGAACGAGTTATCTAAAACAACAATTTTTCAATCTTCCTCCAATTATAATTTTTTATAAGGAAATTTGTTCAATATTCCTTTAATAAAATTAGATAAACCATTTGTTTTCTTGTAATATGCCTTCTTTGCTATTATTCCATAATTCGACTGAAAAAATGCTAACGAAACGTCTTCCTTATCAAATTATCCCCGCATTCTTTTTTAATTTAACGTTTATGTACCGTAGATAATATAAATGCTACAATATATTCATCATATCAATTCAACTTGATTAAATAACGACTCGTTTCTTCTGCGTGACAAATTCTGTGAATAATTCAAATTCAATATCTATTATATGTTCATTTATAGCTAGCTAATTTATAGCACGGCCCACTATAAAAAGTTGGAAAAAAGAACTTCTCATTTTCTATTCTAATATTCCTTCCAAAATAAATAGAACTGTAAAAGAATAAAAGACAAATTTTATTACGCAAACCTTTTCCCCATTATTTCAATAAATTACAAAGTACAGTCTAGCTATTTTACAGTGTCTCATTTTTTTTAAATCAAATCACTTTCCTCATAAAATTATTTCAGCCTTTTGCTGATTTACCTTGTAACGTAAATAATATAATGCTACAATATATCCCTCATATCAATTCGACTCGATAAACAACGACTCGTTTACTTTCGTGTATCAAAGTCTGCGAATAGTTCAAGTTTAATATTTAAAATATATTGATTTGTCAATATCATTATTTACAAGTTGAAAAGGAACGCAACTGTAAAAAAAATAAAACACGATCGAATCCCATTTTTTTGGATTGTGGCAATAATAACAAGTTACCTGACAATAATGTTTCCTGTCGTATAAACTCGCAAAATAAAATAGAATGGCGCAATTATGCCTTTGTTGATATAATATAAAAACTAACGGACAAATTTCGCCCGATGGTCCCTTTTCTCTCGCACTATCACATAATATACAGTATAATCTGGTGGGAACCAATATTGAGGTTTGAAATGCATTCCATTTAGATCAGCTTATGATCGTGCATCAGAATTGACAATATAAAAATTTGCCATTTAAAATGCATGTGACCCATATATCTCGGGTCAGAGGGGGGAGGGTCACTGGGTCTAAAAACCAATTCCAAGGAAGGTCTTGACCTTTAAAGGCTTCTGTGTATCAAGTTTGGTGTAAATCGACCGAGTTGATCAAAAAAATGAATTTTTATTTTTTTTAATAATTAAAAGGTTAAATATAAATTTTTAATGTAGTCCTAAAATTAAATTGTATTTTTTCCATTTAAAAAAGCATACCCAAAATAACAAAATAAATTATTATTCCATCTTCACAAATTTATCCATAAATAAATACATTATTATTCATTTTCTTCACTAAATCATGTAAACACCCCAAAAATATCACATTACCCCACAAAATAAAAATTAATTAACTAATTAAATTCATTACCAATCATAAATACTTCCAAAAACTATATTTTCCCAGCCAAAAAAATGACAAAAAAGTAACAGCCCAACGCGGGGCTCGAACCCGCGACCCCGAGATTAAGAGTCTCGTGCTCTACCGACTGAGCTAGCCGGGCTTAGTTGAAAATCCCATACCCAAATGTTTCATGTTACCTTTCCACTGGAATTCGGTAAAGTCATTCCTCTTTCTTATTCAACTTACATAACAAGCATACATACATACACATCTGCATACATTTAAAGGTGACCATTCATGAATCAACATTGCATAATGGCCTGTGATAAAATTTATTACGCAATTATCATTATTTCTCTTTGAACAAATCTCCCAGTTAACTTGAAAATCAATACAAAAAAATTACAAAGGATAATTATTGGGTGAGGTCATTAAAAATTATTACTTAATTTTTTACATAATTTTGGCAGAAGGTGAATTGATCTTCGTCGTTATTTTTTTGCTTTGTTAATCCATTTTACATGTTTATTTAAGTAACTTGGGATTTTTTTAGATAAATATTTAAATATGAAGAGTGGATTTAGGCAAATCATTTTTATTTTGGTGGTGGTTATTTTATGCGAGTGTTTTGTGGATGGGGGGAGGGGGCAAAGAAGAAAACAGGTGGTTTTGAGGAGAAAACATGTGAGAAAAAAATTATTTGGATATTTTAAATTATATTTTGAAGGAAATTTTTATTTCACTAATTATTTAATTTTTTGGAGGATTTTTTTTTGATTTATTAATTGCTTAATTTTTGGAGGAAATTTTTAATTAATTATTTAATTGTTTTGCTTTTAATTTTTTTTGAAGATATTTTTTAATTATTGTTTTTTGTAAATTGTTATTTTTTGACGAAATACTTTAAAATTAATTAGCTATTTAATATTTTTTTACTTAATTTATTTAATTTTTAATTTTGTTAGGTATATGATAGCTTGTCGGACGAAACTAGTAGCAGTAGCAGTGGTTCAACAAGCGAAGAACATTATAAGGACGCTAGTGAAGTCTCTAAAGTACAGCCAATTCTCCCGGAGAAAGCAACAAAAAAAGAAAAAAGAATGGCTCGATATAAATATAAAAATAATCGAAATAGGAATTTCGATGGTCGTTAAAATTACTCAACCAAATAAATAATAGAAAAAAATAAATGGAAATGAAATACAAAACTGTTGGTGAAAATTTCTCAACGAAACAAAAATCAACTTCATAAGATTTAATTAATTAATTCATTTGTGATATGAAACTTTAATAAATAAATTATTCCTTAATAAAACTTTGCATCTAAAATATATACAAAGCTTAAAAATTTTCCTTCTATTGTTCATTTTAGCAGACTACGTTTAGGTGGTGTATGCATTCCAAACCAAACAAACTAGATCACAAATCTGTTAAAAATATTTATAATTTAGTGCGTTGGCTTCATACATATGTTATAGCAACAGTGTAGATATTTATTAATGTATAGTTTTTATTAAAGCAAAAGAACAACAAGGAAACTCTTCTTTTAATATTTTTACTGACGAATGTCAGCCATCAAGCCATAAAACCTGAATTCCAGACGCAATCTAAAAATTTATAAAATATTATTACGCAAATCCGTACGTATTTTTTGAACGATTTTGTCGTATATGTATGCTAAACGTATATGGAGTTTGGGGTTTTTATCAATTTTTAATGCGTAAATGCAGTCAGTACAATAACAACAACGGCGTTGCTCACTAACGTTTATTACGTAGCTAAAAGCAAAACTCAGCTAGTATTGACTTTATCGTGTTTGTCTGTCCGTCCGTCTTTCGACACGATACCTCAAGAATGAGTTGACCGATTTCGTTTCCAATTTGGCATGTAGGTCAATAATGTCATGGGTAAAATCCCTATTTAATTTTTGTCCTTTAGGTCAAACCACAAGGTTAGTGTACAAAGGTTGAATTTTTTCAACCTGTTCATAGTGTATATTTGAATAGCACAATCGAAAGCTCCCATTAAGTTGATTACGAATCATATGTCATTTTAGGTCAAGATGACCTCAGAGGGTCAGAAATCAGGGTCAAAAATTTACAACTTTAAATATATGTCATGTGAGATATCATTCGATACCGGTTTTCATTAGCAAAACAGCAATGTCCATTACTAGAGTTTCGTTATAAGTCGCATTGTTTCAGCTACGTCATTATGATCGCTATTACAGTGGAATTAGCAATTCAATCAAAGGAATACTTAGTTACTTGACGCTCCCTTTTCCCGCTTTTTTATTAATGCTACATACTTTTACCAATCTTGTAGACAATAAACTTGAATTGACACAGGCAGAGATAATTAATTAGGAAAATGCATAATTTTTAAGTTAAACCGTAAAGAAATGCAAGATTGGCTAATTAGCATGATAATTTACTATTATTAAATAACCAGGATAAATAAAACCATATTTATTTAATTTGAATTTAACACAGTCTCGAAATAATAAATATATATTTAGACTGAGAAGCATTCAGTAAGTTGTGTAATCGAAATAAAGAGAGAAGTGCCATCGGATTATTTTGATAGAGCAAATAAGATTTGCAAAAAAGCGAATAAGGTCAAAAAATTTGTATAAATATTGGTAAAAAAAGATTTCTTTGCAATATTTATAAAACTAAAAAAGTTTCCCGTTTAAAATGCCTTTTAAAATGAAGTTTGTGTTTGTTGGCGTTTTACTTACTTCAAAATTGGTTTGTTTGATGGCTTGTCAACCAGGTCAGTTATTTTTTTGTGATTGTTTTTATGTAGTTCGACTAATTAATTTAAAAAAAAAATTTTAGTTTCTTCAAAATTTGTTTTTAAATCTAAAAAATTGGTTTCTAATTTATAAAGTTATTTTAATGTTTTTTAAATTTGATAAATTTCTTGTAAATTTGTTTAAATTTCTTCTTAAATTGTTTTAAAACTCATTTAAATTTATTTTAAATTTGTTTTCATTATATTTTCTTTCGTTTTAATTATTTTTTCAGAATAAACTTATTAACCAAATTTTGATTTTTTTTTATACAGCGCCCACCAAAAAATTTACATTTTCGGACTACAGACAAATGAAATGTGTTGACTATACATATCTCCGAGGTTTCCATGGTTACACCGACATGATAATATTTAAAACGGATAGAATCGAATCAGATGATACGATAGAAAAACAGTGGGTTTGTGACGTCATTCTTTGGAATGACTCCGACTATAACAAAAAAGCCCAATATCCAAAGAAGCCGGAGAGTTTTTCCAAAATGAGGACATTTAGCTTCATGGACGAACAGAGTCGAGTGTTTAATTGTTACGAACGTAATATGACTGATACGGGTCATTTCCATCTTGACATGAAGATGGGATATATTTCTGTGGTTTTGGATCCACATGGTGAACATTTCATACATAGATATGCCTGCGTCGATACTAGAAACACAAGAATTTTTCATTAAAATATTTTTCAAAAAAAATTCACCTAATTTGCGGCTGTGTTTAAAAAATCATCCTTGTTGCAATTTCTACAGTTCAACCAGTGTTTATTGTAAAGCTGGATTTCAAGTTTATGATTTTTTTAAAATGTGAATTAAAAAAATATCACTTAAAAAATGGAATTTGATTTTTTTTTGAAAAAAAATCTTAAATTAAAAAATATTACTTGACTTTTATTTCTACTTATTTTCAGCTCATATATTTTAGCATGTCATTCAATCTGATCAAAACGTCCATTTAATCAAAAAAAACATCGGAAAATTATTTTCACTTCAATATTTAAATTATTTATTAAAAATTAAACGAAATTTTGTTAAAACTATAAAATTTGTTTAACCTACCAAATATATCATATCGTTATACAAAGGAAATAAATATGTAAAGTTGTCTTCTGTAACTGGTTATGCTAGCGAAATGCGTAGAGGCTCGAGGAAATAACGACAATCCTCTATATTTCATTTTCCTCATTCCCAATATTTTGATAACACACACTTTTGATTAAAGTTTGGTGTGGGTATTTAATTTAACTTTATTTTTGTGGTTTTACTAGAACAATAAATGAGGAAACTTATGGTTTATTGACGAAAGTCATAAAAACTGGATTCCAGACGCAATATAAAAATTCACAAACTTTGTATATGACGCATGCACATATTTAAAAAAAAAACTTTCCGTGGTTAGTAAACCTACGTTTATGATTGTTTTTTTAAATATGTAATGCGTAAATGTGGATGAATTATTAACGTATATACTTCTGTTGTCGACCACATTAATATTAATTTTATGTCACAGTTCCAAAAAAAAAGTTTATCATCAAAGTTTACACATTCAGTTCAAAATTTATCATTAAAATAAATATTGTAATAAAAATGGAAAAAGATGAAAAAGAGCACATTACAAAACACATGGTTCAGCTTATGGAGGATACAAATTGTAGTGATTACCTTTTGGCTAATCTACGCTCAAAAAAGCTTCTCATTAAGGTGGAGGAAGAGGAAATTGTGAGTAAAAATATTCCGGAAAAAATATCCCAGTTGGAAAAAAAATATTGATAAAATAATTATCCGAATTGTATTCTATAATAATTATTCGAATAACAAAAAAATAATATCCGAGGCTTTATAAAAACGATATCTCTGAAAATATTTATAAATAGTAATAACTAAAAAAAATCTATCAACATTTTTAACCTAAATAATTTTGTATCTTTTCAGCTTGCATCTGGTGGTAACATGAGCAAAGTGAAACGACTACTTGAAATCCTCCAAACCAAAAAGGATAGTTATTCTCTTCTTCTCCACTCTCTCCAAGAATGTGATCAAACCGGTGCATTAGCCATCCTCACAAACTCTAAAGGAATTCTACCAAATATTGTGTCAAATAATATTTTAAGAGGCTGCCTTCACAAAGCAGTTCGAACCGGAAACGTTGAAACTCTAACCCAATATATTTCCCAATGCGCCAATGTCCACCAAACAAACGCAAAATGGGACACTGCTTTACACGAACTCAAAAACACTCGAAAAAACTGGTTGCCAATCACCCAAATCCTACTAGAAGCTGGAATTACACTCGATGCCTTAAATAAAGATGACGATAACGTCGCTCACTGCATTTCTGTAAACGAACACATTCCCAAAAAGGATTACCATGATTGGGTGACCTATATCCTGGATAAAGGTTACAGTGACTTATGGTACCAAAAGGGATGGAGAGGTCGAACACCTTTACATAGCGCTATGGCAACAATGGATTTGGAGAAAAATACAATTCAATTAATTTTGGAGAAAAGTGGAATGAATATAGATGAAAGGAATGGATATATGAATACACCACTACATTTGGCTGTTATGTTTGGCAGGGATGTAGAAACGTTGAGAAATTTGGTTGAATTCGGGGCTAATATGGGTTTAGTGGATAAACAGGGAAATGGGGTTTTGCACAAAGCTATTTCTAATGGAGATATGGCGGCTGTCAAATATTTTGTATCTTGTGGAGCAAAGGTTAATATAAGAAATAAAGGAAGGGATATGCCAATTCATAAGATAGCTTGTGCGAAGGATAATCATGTGGAGTTGACAAGATTATTATTAGATGCGGGGGCAGATTTAAATGCAGAGAATAGAAATGGGTTGAATTTGAGTCAGCTGTTGAAAGGGGAATTGTCAAATGATGAGTATATCAAGTGGGTGGATTTTGTTTGGAACCATGTCGTGTTATAACACAGTATATATAAGCATGCTATGCAAGTAATATACAAAGTAGTGTTCGAATATTTTTTTAACTTATTTAAAAAAGAAGTTATCTTAACCTTTGACCTTGGGAATTGACCTGAAGGTCAATCACATTTTTTGTGATAGTTTTCGATTAGACTCATTAAAATATACCAGCCTTTTAACAAAGTCGAAATATTTTCAAATCAATGTTTTCTCACTTTTTTCAATTTGTATAATTCCAAATGTGTTAATAATTGTCGACAAAATTGTAATGAAATTATAAATGGAATACAAAATATTTGAATCTATTTTAGAAAGTGTCGTGCTATACATTTTCAATGATATTCAGTTAGTGTACTTTAAAACCGAAAATATTAACGTGTAATATAATTGTGTGTCAAATACTTTATTTTTGAGAATAAAATATTTTACTTTTCCTCATCTTACAAATCTTGTACTGTAAAATATTTATCAATTTGAGAAATATTGCATGCTTCATTTTAAAAACAGTAATATTGACAGTATTATTTGTGAGATTGTAAATTCTGCGAACGTTGCTATCCTCATAATTCTTGAATTGCAATGTGTTTGTATCATAAATGACAATAATCGGGTAAAATTCCATTTCATTGTGATAAATGTTAACTTACTCTTCAACATATACAAATCTCCTTATTCAACTAAAACCCTCATTCAAATTTTAATAAAAATATTTAATAAATATTACGAAACCAATTAGAAATATATTTTTAAAATGTTTACAATAATCAGTAAAATAAACTATTCCGACAAAATTGTTAGCCATTTGGTAAATTTGTGCTTTAAAATAAGATTGAGCTTTACGAGTTAGTATATCAATCAGAGATAAATACAAACCAGAATATAAATTGTCAAAAACGTTAACTATCTAACCTTTAAATATAGATATAATAATCAATAAAAATTACCTTGTATCACACTATTTACTTTTCTCGTAAAACTTTGACATCAATTCATACTAACGATTAGTATTAAGCACTTTTTTTTAGCTTCATTAGGGAAAAAATAGTTATTTCAAATGTTTTAAAACTAACGTTACCGTAATACAAAATTAAAACAGACTATGAAGCCTTGTTTTAAAATATAATATAATTTCCTTATCTAAAAATAAGGATATAAAATGTATTTTTATTTTAGTCAGCTTTGACCTAAATTTGAAATGCAGTTCTAAATAATCTGCTGACTAGTCAATTTTTTAAACAAAAATCTCCTTACGGCTAAGGTTTTAAATAATTTATTGCGAAAGCTTTTAAAAAAAATTGCAACCTACGCACATAAAAGTTTTAAACAAATCTTATATTTAATTTTACTCTCTGATTTGAAAGCAAGCTTGTAACATTCCTTCGAACAAAAATTTGTCACATATTTCCAAAAAAACTTTCCGAAAAAATGGCTTTCCATTTCTCAAATTTATATATCTTCCTTTTGGTGGTTTTATTGGTTACCATGCCAATATACGGATATGCAAAGGTAACTAAAATTTATAACTTGACTATACAAATGTACATATACATCTATTTATTTTTTAATCTATAGAAAATTGGGGAAACTTGCACAGAAGACAAAAATTGTGACTGTCCTTTAGGCTTCCAAGGAATTGGTGTATTTTGTCCAACTGCTCAAAAATCTTTATGTGGGTGCGGTATATTTGGTTGCGGAGCTTAAGTTCTAAATATTCTTGTATTTCCAATCGTAATTTCAATGTAATTCAAAAATAAATAGATATTTAAGTGTGTATTAAATTTTCTGAGCTAAAGTATAGCAAACGCAACATATTTATATAGTGCTGTAATAAATTGGTTTTAGCTTTAAAATTATAATAGTCATTATACTGTATATGCAAAAAAAAATTATGACGCTTCACATTAAATAGATTTTTTTTAAATTTGGGTTTAAGATCAAATTCGAACATAAAATTACTAATTTTTTTTTAAATACTGACTTCCTTATTTTAATTGGCATATTTATAAAATGTTTCTTTAAATTATTAGCCATTTGAAATTAATTAATATGTGCGTGCATGAATATTAAGCTGAAAAATCCTACTTCAATATATAAACTATAAGCTAAATATTTACTTATTAAATTACTTAGGCCCACATACACAATGATTAAACCAGCGTATAAACCTGAGATGAAACTCAAGCTCGTTTCAATTGGCATACATAATTAAAAATAACACATAATTTT
>JAQFZH010004182.1:0-12369 GCA_034695485.1 Entomobrya nivalis
AATGGAATGTATCAAGGGATGAAGATCAAGTAGCCTTGCAAATTTTTTTTCTTAGATGTCTTCATGTTTGTGTATAGGTACTGGTAAAAGGTAAAGAAATTTTTTATATTAAAATGAAATCGGACATATCTCTGAAAAAATATCCACTAAATTGTATGCTTTTGTTATAAATATTGCGAATTAGTATAAAAACGACAAATTTATTATGATTTTTATTGGTAAATTTTTGTTGAAATAATTTTTTTTTTATTAATATTTTAAGGATAATTTGTAAAATATATACATATAATATACAGTGTAAATATATCTGATTCGTGGGTTTTCAGACCATAAAGTACAAACAGACAATTATATTCTTTACCATTTTAGCTTAGCAACTTGTAAGATCAGCTTGAATTTTAGCCAACATATTTAAATCCCATCCTCGCCACGAATTTGTTGCTAAAAATTTAAATATATATATATTATAAATTTTAAGTATTTCGATTTTTGTTCAACCAAAGATTAAAAAAAATTATACCATTTCTATCGGCGGCTCTCCTGACCTTTCTCCGGGATCAATTTGATGAGTAAAGCCAAATAAGTGCATTCCACAAGTGAGTATCAAACGACTTGTAAATATTACTGAGAAACAAGTCAGTAAAATTTGAAGGGAAAGCTGATACTTGATAAACGTCCAAATAGCAATGTATGGAAACCAAAGGAAAATTATGAGAAAGGATCGTTTGTTCCAATATTTCCAGTTTCTTTTCATATCTTCTATTTGTCTCGGATTATTATTCTATAAAATTGAAAAATAATAAAATATTTACATAACGGGCAATTAAAAAATAGTAAAGTGTAAAATCCTTCGTTATTTTTATTACATTTGTTCCAGCTTTGATAAGTTGTCGTGCAGCAAGTATTTGACCCACACTAATAAATAGAATGAGTACAGCCGTAGTCATATTCAAAGTTGGCACTAGAAACAAACTAAACTCGGGCCTTTCTAAAGTCGAATACGTTTTAAACAGTAAAAATATTGATGTCAGTGTACAAACCGCAGTAACAAAAAGCTGGAATGCACAAGTAAACAAATCAATACAACCAAAAACAACTAATTTTATAGTTGCCATGACAACAATTAATTATTTAATCCCGATTATATTTCTAACGGACAAAAATCTCTTTACAAATAAAAAAACATTCGACTACTATAATATTTATCTCAACAACATTCTAATACTCAAAAAGCTTAGATCTCATAATCGACTCGACTCTTAAAGTCGGTTATAATCGGCACCCAATTTCTTAGAATAAGCCTTAACTCAAAACAGTACCAACCAACACTTCTATTTCAACAAGGTATACTATCGTAAATTTACCGGGATAAAAAACCAGAGTGCCAACTAGTCTGTACAAGTATTCCAATTGAAGAACGACGACTTTACCCGATGTCCTCCTACGACTACCTAGACGATCATCAAAAAACGTACGACTACTGATACTCATGCTATAATAAAAAATGAATCTAAAAAACGTCAACATAAGCTAATACAGTGAAATATAAACTTATTACAAATAACATGCATAAGTTACCTGTAAGCGAATATTAGCATATTAGAAAGATTTTAATATTTATTATGCAATCACACTCTAAAATTATCAAATACACTTTACACAGTTTACAAACGACAAGTACAGATTTCCTGTCTATTTATCCTGTGCAGTCATGCATTGCCCCAAGCTTTGCTCCCTGTTAGCAACCAATCAGTTTTGTTATGCTGACTTACTTTCGCCTCATCTCAATAAAACCGCCGCCGCCGTCTAGAAAACGTATATGTGCATAGATATATGTAAAGGGATGCATAGTAATCCAATCTAGTGGATAGATCTGGAGCAACAGTCTGCTACGGCTTCCTTTTCATCCTGTCTAGAGTTCTGCTCACACCCGTTTTGTTTTCATGCTCACTACCATCTATAAAATAACAGGCTTGCCTTGCATAGGTTGCGTGGAGCTTTGCAACTGATTTCTTTCTCTTTCCACCTGATTTCACCCTTTTGTTTCCTTTTCACCTTTCTCTAAAGAAACAACACGCGCACTCTTTGTCTCATACAGACAATAACACTTTAACAAATATACTTGACACTTTCCATATTTAGTTGATAATTTTCTACTATTTCGATGATACGTAGTATAAAGTCATAGCATATCGTTTCTGTATAGTTGTTTTGCGTTGGAATGTTATATGATTTTGTATAGGAAGTACTTGAAATACTTAAGATTTTCTTGAGTGTAGCGAGCTTTAGAAGTAAAATTTGGTTATCTAACAGAGCAATTTAAGGCTTACGTAGACTGAAGAATTGAAAAGCCATACATGCTGTGAGCTTAGCTCTCTTTGATCATATGTAAGCTGTCCTAATTTTTATTTAAGCGTTCTGGATACCAAACGACTAAATAATGTATGGAAAATAGTCAAAAGATATAAATTTATGTATACTTCGATGCAATCTCTTATAAGCTTTCCTGTCCATTAGCCTCGTTCGAAGCTTTTGTTATCCATAACAGAAAATGCAGATAAACGACAAAAATCATGACGACGACCAGTGACCAGTTAAATGTAGCCTTTTTTTATTGACACACGTGTTGTTTGATATGTGAGACTTATACAAGATAGTATGTTGAAAAATAGTCAGAAATGAACGTCAGTGCAAAAAAAAATCCAACGAATATATATATATTTTTATTTAGAACCAAAAGACGTAGTTTTGCAACCTTAACAGCCAATAATTATCCGTGAACGAGTACAAAGCGCAGAAAGAAAGTACGTCATTGGAACTTTTCTATACTTGATTGTTAAACATGCCAGTAGCTACCACTGTTTATCACCTTATACATAAGAAGACATTGTATATATTCTTACATTTCTTTATTTTTCATATAATTTTATACAAGAAAACAATCGAAAGTTTGCATGTGTCTCAATTTGCCCCAAAATCTTTTTTTCTGCTAGAATGTAAAAGATTGTGACATTTAAACAATATTTTGACAATAAATCAGTACGTTTTAATAATATAACCGTAAAATGCATTAGGTAAACATAGCATTTTTTTTATAAAAGATATTTTTTTAAATGTTAAAAAACATTAGAAGTAGCATCATAATATTTTACGCGCATAGTTTATCTGTAAGCATAATATAAGCAACCTCACGATTTGAATAATATTTATGCAATTATATCATACACAGGCATCCTGTTTATTACCTTGGAGCAATCATTCTTCTCCCAAGCTTTGCTCCCTGTTTAGCAACCAACATACTCATCTACTTTTCCTTCGTCTCAAAACCCAGCCATCTAGAAGACATAATATAAATATATACACTATGTGCATATTATGCACCATGCCTATAGGACAAAAAGGGATGCATTGCATGGGAATTCAACTCCACTCCAGTGGATAAAACTGAAGCAACAGTTTGACTAAGGCTTCCTTTTCATCCTGTCTAGATCTCTGCTCTGCTTTCATGCTCACTACTCTATAGAATCAAAGGCTTGTCTTGTAATGCATCTACGTGTAACTTCACGCTCCTTTCTTTCTCCTTTCCACCTAATTTCACCCTTTTGTCCCTTTTCACCTTTCTCAAAAGCAACGCGCACTCTTTGTCTTATTTAAACAATTGACTCTTTCACAATATTACGTGACAAAATTATTACCGAAAAAATAGATCAAAAGAAAAACTCATCAAGATGGCTAGCGACCAGCTTAATTTTAGCTCTTTTCCTTCTGGACACACGTGTTATTTGATATGTGACACTTATACAAGTTGGAATACTGAACAAATAGTCAGAGTTGAACGTCAGTGAATGTTTTTGAGAATTTTGAGTTCGTACCTACATATGTCTAGGATTACCCCCAAAAAAATTGAATCAACCCAACCATAACCAAATGTAAAGTTGGTACATAGCCTGCACTCTATTTTGAAAAGGAATACAAAATATACGGCAAAAGAAGCTTGCATATTGACATATAACTTTAGGGACATCCCCGAAATACACACAGACTATCTGTAATCTGTTATATTGGCATATTCGATAAGATTTTAAGTATGCATTGTGCAATTTACATCCAACGTTGGTCATATACACATAGTTCATAAACGACAAACACAGGTTTCCTGTATAATTCAGCGTGTAGTCAAGCTTGTTCAATGCTTTACTCCTGTTAGCAAATCACGCGTCACATAAATAAATTTGCATAGATGCATTTGGAGTTCATATTCGGTCAATAGAACACTGAGGCAACGGTTAACTAGGGTTTCCTTTTCAATAAGAAGCTAAAGTTAATTAAATATATCAATCATATCATTTATTTAAGTTAATGTATTTATTTATTTGTAAAGTCTAATTTTCTAGATCGCTTGTTTTTCTCCACGTGCACTTTAAATACTTTTGTTTTCTTCATGTATAAGATTTCTACCTAGAAATAACTCCAGACAACAAAATTAACAGACGACAATTGGAAGCCTAATAAAGCTCGTGTGAGCAAATGAATGAAAACCATGGATTACCTGAACGTCGCTTTCATGAAATTCGTTGAAGTGTTCTGAAAAGCTTTAAAATGAAAGTAGGTATTTTAGATGGAATAGACAGTAGAAATCAGTCCATTGATGTTTTTCAATGCGGTATACTCGAATCTTTACAAACAAAATGTCAAAAGTAAAACGAATCTAAAGTGCAGATATTAGGCTAAATTCGAGGGGGAAAATCAGTTACTATCTATTACTTTTCAGAAAATCTATTACTTTTCTCGTTTTATTTATACACATGTTGGTTTTTCATATATGAGTGTTATGCAAAGGCCGGATATTGAAAATAACTTGATTCTAGGATTTTAAAGTCAGTCTAGATTTTATTTTCATAATTTTTATTTTATTTAAACCAAAATTCATTAAAACTATCTTCCGTCAGCTTGCATTTATATTCATATAATTTTTAATACTATTTCATATCATCAAATTTGCAAAATACATTATATTTAGTAGCAAATTTATTTATATATTTACTAATTTAGAAAAAAACAGTTGAATATCTTTACAGTCATAGTAAAATTTCTCGACGCAAAACATTCCCAAAAAAACTTGGACCACCCAAACTAACTTCTTACCTTTAAAAATGTAGTATACATTTTTTAGAAATTTTCTTTTATTCTAATTTTTTTCATCATTTTCCTTTTCCCGAAACCATATACATTCCGTTAAATTTAATAATTTTAGGAACCATGGTTACCACATTCAAACACGTTTAAATGACACACATAACAATTCTAGCAAATAAGTACTTATATTTTGCATGTATATTCAACGATAAAAGTCTATATTACGTCTTTACACAGTTAGGTCACACCGAAATTCATCAATATTTAAGGTAATCCTTATCATTCTTTATCCTTACTATTCCCTTCCTTGTAACTTTGCATTCCTTCAGGTCCAACTTTGTTCACGCATTGGTGTTTCTTGTCGCCGTGGCCTTTGTTCTTGCTATAAAAAAATTCAAGAAAAACCTTCCAATAACTTTTCTCTAAATTTATAAAAAATTATCCACTAAGTTTGAACTGTTCAACTTTAAATACCATGTCAAGGTACTGCTCCATTAAATCTGGGGGATAAGTTGACATTTCCATAGGTCCCTCAATTCGAATCCCGTGAAGTCCCCAAGTGGCCACCCCTCGGCTTACAGTTGTCAAGAGGAACATTGCCAGAATGATGATAATATACCAGCCATGTGTCCAGAATGCAGTGATACCGAAACCAGGAAACCAGGCGAATGCTGCCACAAATGTCACCAAATTCCTCCACATCCATATATCCCTCAAATGTTCCAATTGGTCTGTACGAACATCCTAAATCGCCCCAAAAAATCTAAATTTCTTAATTTTCAAAAAAAAAATCAGAAATTCACTCAGTTTTTAAATTTCTTACATTTTTACTAGCTTTTATGAGTCCGCACGTAGATTTGATTTGATACACATTCAACATCACAACGACCATCGCAATAATCAAATTTACAGCAGGCCAAGCAAATGTTGAAATAGACCAAATTCCATTTTTGCCCTTGTTCCATTGGTCATACATTGAAAAGCCTGTGGACAAAATAGCCACTCCAATTTGCACTGCCGATGTGGCTATATCCAAAAAGCCAAATTGTTTAATTTTTTTATAAATGTCCATTTTTTAGGGAAAAGTTCTGCAATAATTTTTTTAATTAAATTAAATCTTCAAAAAATATTTAGTGTTTCTAGTCGACTAGTTTTAGTCTTCGACTCAACGCGACTCGACGATGTACCTCTTATGAAATAGTTTCTAAGCTACAATTTTATAGACAATGTGACAGTTTGGCTGTGAAAAGGTGAATGTGATCGCTTTCTCTTTTCTCTTCTCATTACATACTTTCTCTGGACCTTCTTTATTTAGTACACTTTGTGTGGAAACGTCTTTTGGTCTATAACGAACAAAAATTGTCTACCTGAAGGCATTCAATTGATGCAGTTCACGACTGGGGCGATTTGAGAACTGATCACGCCGTCCCTTTTCTACTTGGCTGTTGTGAAGAATTGGGTAACCTATTTCTAAGTTATTTTTGGTAGGAACTCTCTGCATGATTGGCATTTTGGATTTTTTTCTCTCTCATCCACATCTTTTCCACTTGTTACCGCTGTCATATGGAATTAGAGTCATATGACTAACATTTCTGTGAAATGTAACGATGTTCTCTAGCCTTAAACAGCAAAATGGATACTCGGTGTATTTGGGTAAACAGAAAAATCATAGTTACAGTTACAGGTACTGTAATTGTTAAGACGTAGTCGTAGACGTGGAATAATAACCATGTACTTTCATTAGCGTTCCAAAATGTATTTCCGATGGAAATAATGTATGAGGTTTTTTCACTTATTTTATTGGGAAAATGGAATTTCTGTATAAAATAAAGTGCGTAAAGCCACAGTAATTAGATGTTCTATTACGTGGAATGCTATCATTCTGTTGTATATATATAGATATATATTGAGCAGAACATACAAAATGCAAAAAAATGATAGACATACATTTGTATAAAGTAGAAAATTGTACAAAATTGAATACACGATCAAATAAAGGATGGAAAATACTACTTTTTGATATCTTTTTATTTTTTGTCATTTTGTTTTATATGAGTGTGTATGGATGGAATATCAACTTCCAGTTTGATGCCTTTGACATTGATGCATTTCATATTTTGCAAACTATTTACATTTCAATGTAGGATTTTATACTTGTATATTTCAGAAAACCCATTTGAAACTCTTGATAGTTTTTATTGAAAGGAAGCATTATGGGTATAGCTTATGTTCTAATCAAGCAACATGCTGTCCAGTGATGTTTACTTAAACAATAATGCTTACACATGTATCTTCCTAGCTAAATTAGATATCCCTTTTCTCCCTTTCCTTTTAAATCTTTTTAATTGAATAACTAGCGATAATCTAAACACCTCAGCTCAACACTCATCGTTAGATTTTCAGATTCGATCCAAAAAGAGATCAGATTACTTTTTTTGTACTTTATCATGACTTGTATTAAACCTGTTCGAGTTAATGTTGAAAAATATGTTCATGGCTTTCACATTTTACCATGCAAGGTAGAAATACATTTTTTGGTACTTCAACGATACGAAACATTGTGCATATTATAGTTTCCTTATGCTGCTGCTATAACAATTGGAGAACATTGATGATAAAATGATAGTAAGAGACAACAATTTCATTACGAGATTCTCTTTGAGTGTCCATTTCCCTTAATTTTTAAATTTGATTTTCTGTCGTCGTGTGAAACTTCGGCTAATATCGTTTTATTTTCAGATTCATTTTTTTTATAATCCCAATTCAATAGTACTGAACACTGCTATACTGCTGATGTAAAAAAGAAATAAAAATTGACGTGTTCCGAAATCACGAGTTTTATGTTACATAGCATATATACTTACCTATCTGCATAAAAGACATATTAACCATACAATGTTAAATGGACAAATGTTATGAAAAGAGGGAGGATGACCGAATCATTTCAGATTTGACTCTTGACACGTTATATCGGTTTTTAGGTTTTTTCCACAAAATATTAAAAAAATATTGCTGTTTGTGCAAAAAATATGGCGAACAAGAAATTAGTAATTTTTGCTTGTTTCGATCTTTTCACATCATTTTCTCATTTTTGTCTTACAATGACCTGTGTCATGATCTCTTACTTTCACTTTGTCAAAATGGAAAGTTCCAATGGTAAAGGCGAACATATGAAAAATGTTTTGGCAACATTCGTACTATTTCTCGCTGGTCTGGTGGTTTATACCAACGTTGGACAACTTTGTGACACTGGAAGACTAATTCAGGCTGGAATTTGTGTAAGTTTAAACTAAATATATATACCTGTCACTTGCGAATATTGTTTTTACGTATAGCATTGGCAATTAAAATATATATATTTTGTTTAAAGAATGTGAGCCGTACTGACTTCAAGGTCATTAAAATGAACTGGGCACAGCGTAATGGATTATCTCTTCTTGTGGCTCTCATCTGCCATTTGATATACGGGATTACAGTGTATTACGAGCATAACTGGTCTCTCGTCTTTATTGAAGTAGGCTTTGTGGATATTACTGCAATAAGGACTATAATTGCATGCATAGTATACATGCAGGATGAAGAACTACTTGATCAACAACGGGAAAATTAAAATGAAGACGACCAATAAAAAGGTATGAATATCATTATGTTTCTATAAGTAATTAAAGTATTTAATAGTCATTCGATTAAAATATTTTTTTTTGCTTTTAGCGTGAAATCGAACATGAGGGAAAGTTTATGGAAATGTTTTGTAAATATTGTATCAGTATTTCAATTTGTAATGTAATAGTGCAAAAAGAAGCTTTAACTTTTGCAAATTTCCAAAAAGAAAAATACCTTTACGGGGCAACTTGTGAAATTGAAGCCATATTGATAAAAAAATAATAATTCAGAGACGTTTCGTCGAATTTGATTTTTAACCAAAGAATGATTTACCCCGTGTAAAACTTCCACTTTTAAATATTAACAGTATCATTACCTAAGTACCATCAAAAAATCAATATCATGTTTCACCGTAGGCAAAATATTATTAGGCAGTAGGTTGACTTGCAACGAAAGAGTGAAATAGAACGCATCATGCACAGATCAGAGTATGCTCTTGTTTGGCTTGTTTAAGCATTCTGTAATAAAGTGATGTGGTTTAGTTTGGTTTGATTAGTGAAAAGAGAAGCTTTTATTGAAAAGTAGAGCACTTTCCTTTACCTAATCAATTACACAACTTTTAGTGACAACTACAGATATCCTGTATATATGTTTGTATATATGCAAGTGTGAGAATTATATACATGGTTGACTTTCCTTTCTGTTTAAACCCCTCAATAAGTATACGAAACGAAAAGGTATGCAGATTTTTTAAAGGAGACTAGAGATAAATATTTGGATGCAATTTTAGGCATGCATGCTGATCAAACAAAATGGAAACGGGTGATTTCTAGTTTACAACTCATAGTTGCAGTAAAATGGGTATTTCTTATTCGTGTCAAGGTTATCTACTCTTAAAAAATCAATAGCAAGCATTTATCCAAAAAATTGTTTTATATCAGTAAGCTTAGTAATATTATAATGGCAACATTTCTGCACAAACCAAACCAATGTGTCGATTAACCAAAAACTGAACTCACTATTTTCTAATTACCATTGCCTCATGTAGTAAAATTACCTTACATGCTATAATGTAAACTCAGAAATAAACAGGGAAAAATATGTGATAGATGGGTAGAGTTAATAGGTGATAAGTGAAAGGGCAAGTAATACTTTTTATCGAATTGGAGAGCCATTCATTCCTATAGCTATATTACATCAAGTAGCAGATAAACGAGTGGGAGAAATGTTCGGTTCTTTTTTTTGAGAATTTGTTTGATATTTGAGCATCATACTTTTTTGTATCTCTTTTATTTCTTTTGTAATGGGAACTCTTACATAAGAATGAAATGTCTGAAGGGATTTAATCAAAATACAGTTGATGGTCTTATATTTTCCTTCCTTCTTTTGTATAGGGACACTGTCCTGACCATCACAGACGTCTTTGTGTAAAATTTTGTAATGAAATGAAATCGGGTAACGATTATCTATTAAGCATTTATCTAATATATTTACAGCTACAGTTATGTACTATCTTTTTTTGGACCATTTTTATTAGTTTATTTAAATACCACCCTGGCCAAAAGAATCTATAATAGCATAATAGAAAGATTGTATAATTTGTTATGCAATTACATCCCACACTTATCATATAACATTAGTTTAAAAACTACAAATACATGTTTCCTGTCCATAAGCATGCAGTCAAGCTTTGCCCCAAATTTTGCTTCCTATTTAGCAACCAATGCATTTGTTATATTGACATACTTTCCCATTATCCCAACCGCAGCCGTCTAGAAAACATATATGTGCATACGTACCTATAGAGCAAGGGATGCATTGTTAGAGAATTTATTCCAATCCAGTGGATAGAACTGAAGCAACAGTTGACTACGGCTTCCTATTCATCCTGTCTAGAATTCCACTCACACCCGTTTGCTTTTATGCTCACTACTCTATAGAATAACAGACTTGCCTTGCATATATTGCTAGGATTGCACTGTGTGTAACTTCACACTTTCTTTCTATTTTACACCTAATTTCACCCCTTTGTTCCTTTTCACCTTTCTATAAAGAAGCACGCGCACTCTTTGTCTCATCCAGACAATAACTCGTTGACAAAGCTACTTGACACTTTCCATGTTTGGTTGACAATTTTCAAGTATTTTGATAATATGTAGTATAAAATAATAGCATACTGGTTAAGCAGATATTTATCTTGACATATTCTAAGATTTTCTATAAGAGCTACTTGGAATACTTTATTGAGTGTAGTGTTGTTGCTTAGGAACAGAGAACAGATCAAACCTAACATGTACAGAATATTAGAAACCTTATATGCTTAAGCTTAACTGGCTTTTGAGACTGTCTCGATTGATTTAAGTGTTCTGTAAACCAAACAAAGAAAGGTAAGTAGTTTGATGGAATAGTCAAAAGTTATAAACTTATGTACACTTTTCTACATTCTCGCATATGAGCTTTCCCATTCCATTGAATTTGTTCCATGCTCTCGTTAGCAATATATGCGGCCATTATACAACAAATTTTTAAATTTTATACAAAAAAATGCTTTTACGGTTATTAAACCAAACAATATTATTAAAAATTGACTTAAAATCTGCACAGAAAATTATAAGAATTTTCATGTGGCTATGGCTTCATGGCATGTTATATGAAATATAATGGAATATTCTTTTACCCTTTCATCCAGTAAGCAGTAAAAATATTAGTAATGATCTTGAATGTGCCACAATGAATTTGTAGACACATAGCTTTGTCATAAGCGTACGTTCCAATTAACGTCATCACTTTTTTTCCTAGCTTTGAACATACAACATGTTGACATTTAACCTTTCCCTAAAATCCTAGAACATTCCGTCACCGAAACTGCAGATAAAAGGGAAAATTTTCATGGCGAAAACTAGTACACCAGCTAATTGTTAGCGTTTGATATTGACACACGTGCTGTTTGATATAGGAATATTGAAAAACAATTGTCAGAATTGAACGTCAATGCACAATTTCAAGTAATGCTTTTACTCAGACACAAAACACATAGTTTAAAAACAATTCCACTAAATAATTACCATTGATCCAATACGAAATGCAGACGTAATAATTATAACAGGTATTTGAAGTGCGCAACCAAGTCTTCTCTCGAAAAGAAGAAAGTGCGTCAATATAACTTTTCCTTGTTTGATCGGAAAAAATGCCAATGGCTACTTTAGTTTATGAGCTTTTACATAAGTGGACGGCAGGAGATTTTATCTCCTAAAAAATTCAAGCTTGCATTACTTTTTTAAACGAGAAAATATCTGTTCCTATCTATGTCTAAGATTGCCCCAAATATAGGGCCACGATTATACATGGTCTGTAAGCGGATATTAGCATAATAGTAGATATTATTATAATATTCATTGTGCAATTATATCATATACAAGACTAATATAGATTTTCCTGTCTATTAGCCCGTAATCATGCTTGCCCTAAGCTTTCATCCCTCTTGGCAACCATCGTACTCAACTGCTTTTCACTTCTTCTAGAAACCCAGCCATCTAGAAAGCATAATAGATGCACTATATTTCTATATATGTCTATAGTGCAAGGGATGCAATGCATGGGAATTCAATTCAGTTGATAGAACTGAAGCAA
>JAQFZH010004183.1:0-12368 GCA_034695485.1 Entomobrya nivalis
TAATATTAGTACTAGTCCATTTACAAGTATTCCGTTTTTGTCCAATGTTTCCCCACCTTTCAATTTGATGACTTCTGAAAATAAAAGTTTTAAATTTTTACACATTAAAAAAATATTTAAAATAGAATCAATTTTTTTACACACCGTCGATGATCAAAGTTTTGAAAGATAATAATTACTAAGCACAAACTTTTACTTTTGAGCAAATTCATTTCAAAATGCATCAACCTATTGTAATAGTGGCACGTTACAATTTCAGCTACGGGAAACACACACAAAGCAAGAGCAAGAACAAGTCCAACTATAACAATGACCCCAATGTACAATATCAGGAAAATATCGTTTGTAAACATATTGTGACAAAATACTTCCAAAAATAACACAAAGACAACTTGAAGAAATATTAGTAAAATGAAAAAGAGACTTAAATACAAAGGTATAAGTTTCACCGGACGTTTTTCAATTTCAAAACATTGTTTCTCAGTGTTCATTTTGACTAGGAAACTATATTTGAGGGGTTGGCTGTAGAACCTATTGCTGATTTCCCAAGATTTCCAGAATAATGGGGTTGCCATGATGAAAGAAACTTACAAAAAAGTTTATTTGTGTAGCTGTACGGATAATGTTAGTCCATTTGAATGGAAAATATTAGGCTTACTGAAGAATACCTCGTATGACAATGTTGGATGAAAGAAAACCAATACAAATTTTTGCACACTTATTTTTTTATGTCCAAGGTTTTGAAATGGGTATTGGTACTTTCTAAAAAATATAAGCGTTAAGAAAGACCATTATTATATACATATATATATGATACATTATTCTATTATCCATGTGTATAGCTATGAGGGCTTTAGAAAAATTAATAATTTATTTAGTCATGAAAGTACCTTTCAAATTGTTCATATTAGAATTTTGAATTCATTCCTGTTCAAAAATATTATTGAATTTACGTATACTTCTTAAACAATATTATCCAAGACATTATCAATTTTTTGATATATAAATAGGGTTACATATTATTTTTTATATACATAGCGAAATCCACGTTCGAGTGACTATTTTTGTTCCGCAAAAACTTCTTTCAAAATTTGAAAACAAATACTGGAATTATATACCGTATTATAGCCTAAGTTCTAACTTGAAAATATTTCAAAGTATTTTTGTCTAGCTTCTTCTACATAGAAAATACAGGACCACATACAAGGGATCCCAAAACCCGATTTTTGGAACTTTTTTAATAAACCAATTTTCAAATACTCATGAATTCCTTAATTGGTAGAATTAAAGAACAAACTTGGAACTAAACTTGTCGTATTTAATTGGTGCTTCATTGGTGGTAACCATTTATTCTGGAAAAAATATGGTTTTTTAACACTAAAAGGCATGAATTTCGCCGAAATTTTATGTTGCGCATTTAAGCTTATTTTAAGAAGGCTTTTTAGAATCAACTTTTTGCTTTCTAAACTGTTACTCGTAAACTGGGAAGACCAGGAAAAAATCTTTTGCTCTTTTTTAAGTTAGACATATAATACCACACCGTTCTTTAATAGATTTTCCAATTTCAATAGTAGTTATCACAGAACAAAAATTGCCACGCGAACGTGGATTACCCTTTGTAGAGCGTTGATTTCCAAATATACCAACATGTTTTGCCAGTTAACCAAACGCGGAAATAACATGACTTCAAATATTAATAGATTATACGATTGATTATCTCCTTATCGATCTAACTATGTAAAGGGAAAGATAAGATATCTCATGCTAACCAACTGAACATAAATGTTTTTTAAATCCATATTTATTACTGTCGTGAAAGGTAATGGTATATATTTATGAGAAAAATAGTTAGAAATAAAACAAAATGTACAAATATTGGAATTGGATCAAATGTATAAACTGATCGTTCTCCCTTAACAATCAGCCCAGCTACAACAAAATAGAGTACTGCTTACATCATTGTAATCAACTAATATAAAGTAAACATATCAAATAAACGCATTTTGTAAATCAGTAGAAACATATATTAATTCATGTAAAAACTGAACACAAAATGTTACCCCAGCAACAATGTTTTCCGATTTTCGAAACTTTTATCCTAAAACATTAAACATGTACTTAATATCGTCATTTTTATTAGCCAGGTTGTCGATCTGGACTGCAGATACAATTTAGACCATTCCCGCAATTAATAAGAGAAACGTCTAATGCATAAATTGCAACGACCCCACTAAGTTTTAGGTCATAAAAAACAATTTGGTTTCAAACGTATTGCTTCCAAATGTACCCAGTTAACCCCATAGCTTCAGGGGTTCGGGGTCAAGGTCACAAATTGTGATTTTTTAATGGAAATTAGCTCCCACATTTATGAACCGATTTTATTGATCAAGGTGTCATTGGAAAGAGCATTTATTGCTTTAGATACTTCTTGTTCAGAATTTTAAATTTCGAATTTGAACAAAAGTTATGGCGGTGTTAACTTGGATAATCCCGAATTTAGATCTCAGTTTAAATTTCCCTCAAAACTTAATACAATTTTTTCACAGAAGAGCTCAAGGTATATTAAACCTAAACAACTACTTAAATCCTTTGGAACAGCAAAAATGTTTAGTTTTTGTGGATAACTTTGTCAGTGTGGATATATCACCATATAAGTATCCATTGATTTCTTCGAAAGTATGCCCCAGGAATTGTACAAGTTAAACGAGAGCCTCTATTACAAGGTTTGATACACTCGGACCTACATTTTTTCAATGAAATTTGTTTGAATGGTCCTCTGTCGCAATACCAATCTGGAATCATCAAGGCCCTTAACGCACGATAGGAATTTGCTATCCTGGTCCCCGATAGAGCATGCATGAGTGAGCTCTCCCATTTACCTCCCATGTTAAAAAATATAATCTAAGATTTGCTTCTTGTTAACTCGAATTCCAGCGATAGCACCGGGGCCTCCAAGGC
Source organism: Entomobrya nivalis (assembly GCA_034695485.1). Classification (NCBI taxonomy): domain Eukaryota; kingdom Metazoa; phylum Arthropoda; class Collembola; order Entomobryomorpha; family Entomobryidae; genus Entomobrya; species Entomobrya nivalis. The sequence continues at coordinate 2,959 of JAQFZH010004183.1, forward strand.
CTAGTATTAAGTGAAATCTCTTCCAAAGTTACCCAAACAAAATAGCAACTAGAAGGACCAGTTCTCAATTAAGAACAAAGTTCCAGGACTGTAGCTCCTGGACAATGATGGGAAATGTTGGTGCAGTTAGACAGACAACTGACCAAAGATTCATGACATTTACAAATATTACTCCCGTATTTATACGGTTTCCAAACAAAGAAACATATTAAAGATTCCGGACAAAAGAATATCAAATAACAAAGCAGGTCGAAGTGCACAGGAAGTGTGCACTTGACAAACAAAAGAAAACATTCAATATTTCTTCATGAAGCCACAATCATTTCATGAAGATCTCTAATCAAAATAAACAAATGCCTTCACCGGAAATATTTTCACTTAAATTAGATAAGTCAATTGAACTACTCCAAAGTCCACTCCGTGATCTAAATTCCGTTGGAATACTTCTACTTGTGGTTTATTAGCGGATTTAGTTGAAATTAAGATTTCTGTAATAGTTGGAAAATTTGGAACAGGAGTTATGTACAACATCCCATGAATAAGCATCAGAAAACAGTTTTAAAAAGCAATTATAGAAATTGTCGAAAAAAGTGAAAAATCCGTATAAGCTTTCCATGTTAAAAATATTTGGTCTTTAATTTGCTTCTACTGGTTGGTTTATTTACGGATTTAGTTGAAATTAAGATTTCTGTAATAGTTGGAAAATTCGGAACAGGAGTTATGTACTACATCTCAAGTAAAAGTATTAGAAAAGATTTTTTTAATCCAATTAAAAAAAAATCAAAAAAATTAAACGACACGGACGATAATTATAGTGAAGCAGAATGTTATATGCATGGCTTTCTAAACTCCACCTACTATGCTCGTTGGGGCCTGGGTAAGCACTAATTCCCTAAGACTCAGAATATCACGGAGAAGATCTCTGTGTAAGGTTAAACTTAACCGAATTTTTCTTTACAATATAGCGATGGTCTTGTCAAGTGCATACCTCTTTGTTTCTCACAAAGTTTAGAGCAATTGTTTATGGTAAAGCAAGTAAATTGCAAGAGTACCCAAAAATATTTGCTTGCTGGGCAGACAAACCGAAACATCTTTATAATCTGCCGTCTAGTAGACCAACGATGACTATTTATGTCAGTCAAAATATAAGTTATTGTAGGAAACTTATGCTTGAATTTTTTCCCACATAGAACTATCCAAAGTTAATCATTTCGGAATGGCCAAAGTAATTCATGAAGTTTTTGTAATTTTCATTCCTCGGAAACCCACACTAATTCCGGAGAGAGATACAATGTATATTTTAAATGCAAACGTTGTTTGCGTAACTTGCTAAAATGTCAGGTATATTTGAATGACCTTAGAGGAGGATATCTACTAGCATTAAATATATACTTGACACGAATAGGCTGACGCATGCTCCGACAATAACGGGTAATGTATTGGTGATTTTTGTGGGACTGGCTATTGGTATAGCTATTACTTGAAAATGCTTTGGTCTGTGTCAAATTATTGGTGTCGTAGTGTTTATGGAGTTTTAGATAGAGTAAAATCTCGGTTTTTAAGAACGTTGACTACATGTCTATAGCAAACTTTTTGGTAAATTATTGTGCATTCCAAACGAAATAGATTGGTGCACGAAAGCTTTATGGACTAAAACGTTGAACAAAATTTACTGTTATCTTAAAAATGTATTCCGAATAAAATTGTTTTTGAATCAAAAATTAAATGATTTACAGAATGCGTTGTGACTTTAAGGGTTTATTATAAGCTTAGTGAAATATTTCGGATATATTTTTAAACTGTGCTATTACAATCAAGTTTATGGACGGAAATGCAAAATGCAATATATAAATGTATATATGTATGTATATATAACTCGCAATAAATCTTGAGTGTAAAGTGTTTTTAGTAATAGCTTTTAGACGTTTAAAATTGTATTCGATTTTATAATAGTTTGGAATTCATATAATATAGAATTCAGTTTTCTGATATAGTTTTGTATGCTGACGTAAAGGCTTTATAACAAAATCCACCAAAATCCGTGTAAACACTAAGTTTTTATAATTATATGAATCTATCCTCTATCGCTCGATTTAAGAAATCCATATACTAAATTTATACTTACTAGACTAAAAGTTAGTACACAAGCAAAACGTTTAATGTGTAATTAACAATACTAGTGCAATAGTTGATTGTAGTATCCTTTTCGAATCTTGTAAACGCTTAATAAAAAGCAACAGGCTGCATTGCCCATTTTTGCCTTTTCCAAAACCTTTTGTAGTAGTTTTCGCTTCTTTTCCAATTCCTTAGTATATTTGTACTCACATCATTTACTTTCGCGGCAACGGCTGTTTGCAACAGGATGAAATACACTATCAATACAATGCCAGCAACTATCAAATAAATGTGTATTGGAAACATGTCATAACACTTTAGAAGCACCCAATTTCCAATAACTAAAACAAAAAACCCAAATCCCATCAACGTTCCCGCCCCAGTCGCCACAATAGGACCGCTTATCTGATTAATGTAATAAAGCATTAGATATAAACGTAATGATCTGTCGTCGAACGGTTGTTTTCCAATAACTGCTAATATTCGCAAATATATACTGCACACCGTCATGGTTGGAATACAAATAGACGAATATATTCTGGCACCTTCCATTGATATCCACTGTATCCATACAACTCGTAAAATATTCAACAAAAGTTTCGTGTACCAGTGCTCTGATATGCATGGTAAGTAATAATTAGCAAGTTGATATTGGGGGTCGTATCCAGTCAAAAGAATAGCACTTGGCATAAATGTTCCAGCGATCATTAAAATTATTACAAGTCCATTAACAACTACTCCATTTTTGTCCAATGTCTTGCCCCCTTTCAATTTGAACAATTCTGCAAATAATAGTCTGCGTTTCAGTAAAATTCCATAATAAATATTGAAGAATCATAATTTTACAGAAATACGCTAAAATTGTCTGTGTACTTAAGTTGACAATTTGTAATAATTTTTAGATGAAATAACAACATAAAGTGAAAATATTGGCGAAATAACATTCATATTTTTTCAGGTCATTACATGAAATGTCATTATAACGATTTATATCTTTTACGCCCCGGCGCCAGTTAAATTATTATCGTTATTAAGTTGTCCCTAATACAAACATAACCCATGATAAAACCAACCACGAGTAAAGTTGTCATGTACAATATGTGAATTCTAACTTGTACCTAAAACTGATTAAATAAAAGCTTCAATGGTCTACTTTTAATAAAGTACTCAAAAACAATTATTTAATTGACTAATGTGCTTATACAAGTATATTATAAATTATATTATGAATCACATTTCCCTAAACTCAAAACCATTACAAAAGTTCTACATTACAGGCTGCTTTTTACAAATAAACCAGCAAAGTGACACTTACATAAAAAATATAACACTCAAAACATATAAAGCTACGTTGAAAATAGTATCAATACAAAATGAACTTAAAATTAAAAACGAGACTCCTTTTGCTCATGGTTTATTTTCCATTTGTATTTGCATACAAATGGTTTGACTCAAGGAAACCAGTATTCAAATCTCTTACAAAAGTTCCTTCGAACAATACATTTTTTGACACAAGTGCTCAAGGTACATATACTAAATCTTAGCAAATATTTCCATCCATTGGGAAAGCAAAACTGTTTGATTGTTTTTGATAACTTTGCTAATGTGAATTTAGCTCCATACAAATATCCCTTAACTCTTCGAAAATACTCCCCAGCAACTTTACAAATAGAACGAAAGCCCTCGTTACAAGGTTGGGTTCGCTCTGATCTGCATTTTTACAATCAATCTGTTTTAAATTGCCCGCTGTCACAATACCAATCTGGAATCAGTGAGTTTCCGCGAAACCACGGGGAAGATCTATGCGTTCGTCTAAACTTAACAAGATTTTCCACCCAAATCAAACCTTGGTCGTGTGAAGTACACGTTTCCTTGTTTTTGACAAAGTTTAGAGCAAGTTTTCCTGGAACACAAATACTACAAACTTATCCAGCAATATTTTCTTGTTGTGCGGATAAACCAAAAAACCTTTATCATCTGCCTTCTAGTAGACCCATATTGACCATTTATGTCATTCAGAATATGAGCAATAGTGACATACTTGTCCGCCAAATTATTTCACAAATAATGACAACGAAATTTAATTTTTACCGCGTGGACAAGGTAGCACATGAAATGTTTACAATATTTATAACCAGACAATCTTCAAAAACTTCATATTATGAAACAATTGATGTTATTAGTGCCCACGTTATTTGCATGACTTGTGGAAAAGATTTTCAAAAAAAATAACTGAAATTTCAATTTTACAAATGAGTTCATTAGATAGCTTAGCGGAACATGGCGGTGCATTTCCCAAGTCTACTGACCACTTATTGTGGGACATTGAAAACCTGGCTATAGGTTCGAATCTGAACACATTAGATACACAAGTGTTAACGTTCATGACAAATTGTGGAGACTATGTGCCAGTGAACTCTGCAGTGGACAAATTGGAGTTTGAGTTTGGAAGAGTTTGGATATCAATATTTAAAAATCATACATACAAATCTAGTTCGGATGTTCCGTGGTCATGTTCTAATGGAAAACGGATAAAAAGGCTGTGGTCAACAAGTATAGGAATTATATTACAAAGTCATGTTCAACTTTTTTCTACAATTATTAATGCTTTTTCAATAAGTTTACACGTTGCCCTTAGATCACTTCGATTTGTGAGTTGCGGTGTACCACTTAAAGCAGCTTTGCCATTTGGAGAACTCACGAATATATTTCAACGAGGTCTTTGGATCGCATGTTTTGTAACTATGTTGTTTTTTATACTATTGCCCATCTATTTCGGAAGGTCGACATATCCAAGCATAAATAGAATTTTCAGATATTTAGAAATACACTTTCGAATTTACATGGGTCAGGATACTCCAACCGAGAAACTATTTGTTTCTCAGTTTCTTATAGTTTTAATGTGTTTAGCATCTGTAATTCTTAGCAATGCTTATAAGTACGATAATGTTTATAGGATGATTGCGCCAAAAGATGAAATACCGTACAAATATTTTAAACAAATTAGAGATGCTGGTTACACGACATATACTAAATCTAGTACAGTTTTGCTAAACTCTATGTACATTGGACAATTGAATCACATGGTTACCAATCCGGATGAAGATTTCATTAAATCGCCACAAGTTTTAGGGGAGAACAAAAAGCTTGGTCTTATAATCGAATCTGATGTGGCGGTGCTGTCGAGCTTTTTGTTCCCTAGGGCCCCAGTATACACTGATCTCTATATAGATACCGATTTACATCCAGATTTAGGAAGTTTGGTTATGAATTTATCGAAAGAATTGAATATCACAGCTACAAGGGACACTTCTGAAAGTGGGTCGAGAGTTTTCCAAGAAATCTTTCAAGAACGCGAAAAGCATTTGCTGTATATCAACCTTGAGAAGTGTAATAAAACTGCATTGATTTTACCAACTCGGATGACAAATCAATTTGCAATAAAATTACAAAATAAGCATAGACATTTAGAATGGAGGGACTTTAGTCAAAGACAAGTTGATGTATCAGAAGAAGAGTATTTTCACACATATTATACATTTAGTTTGAAGGGTATTGTGCCACCATTTGTGATGCGAAGAATCAAAGGTGTAAAAATGTCAGGTATATTTGAATGGCATCATAAATTGATAAGTAGTAGCATTAAATATGTACCTGATACAAATAGGTTGACACATGCTCCAACAATGTCGGGTAATGTATTAGTAATTTTTGTGGTGTTTTTTGTGGGATTGGCAACTGGATTAGTATTTGCTGTGCTTGAAATGCTTTGGTACTTGTCCAGTTTTTGGCTTTCGGGCGTGTACGCTACTTGGGATGCAATAAAATCTCGGTTAATTACAGTTGCTATGGTAGTTTCATTTAAAAAAATAAATAAACCAAACTGGTATTTCCGTTGATAGTGTGCAATAATAAAATGGTTATTCGAACAAATTTTAATTCTGATTTGCGAGATCTAACATTGTTTTTTAAAGCCAAACATAAGGGAATATATTTATGGTAATGGTACACACGCAATGAAGTTTAACATTTGTTAAGAACAAAGACTTGATTCTTGTGAGTTGAGTTGTTAAACTATTTAATAAACGAATGTAAAATGTATTGGCTATTGTATAAATGTATTAAGCAAATTAACAGCTTTAATATCAATAAAGAAAATGTTTCGTATTAAACGTTTACAATTTAAATTTAAACTTTAAATATTGTAGTTCTTCCGCATAGCAAAATGAGAAAATAAGTATAGTTTCCTAATACGACATTGATTTTAGAGAAAAAGTTCTTTTTAGGTCTACCGTATTAAATAAAACTATTTATTTGACTAATTGGAAAACGCTCTTTATATATATAAAATAGAAGGTCACAATTTAAATTTTGCTTAAAGTTATACTCAATTATACTCAATTGTATGAATAATTAACATGAATCTACCATAATCTATTCGTAAAAAATATACGATTGCAAAGCTTAATACAGAAGCAAAAAATTTAACGTGTAATTAACAATACTAGTGTAATAGTTGATTGTTGTACTCTTTTCAAACTTTGTAAACGCGTAATAAAAGGCGACAGGCTGCATTGCCCGTATTTGCCTTCTCCAAAACATTTTATAGTAGTTTTCATCCGTTTTCAAAGTCTTGATTATATTTGTACTCGCCTCATTTACTTTTACAGCTAGTGGAACGGTTTGAAATAGGATGAAATACGCTATTAGTACAATGCCAGCTACTATCAAATAAATGTGAATGGGAAACATGTCGTAACAGTTAAGAAGAATCCAGTTTCCAATTACATAAATAAAAAAGCCAAATCCCATCAACGTTCCCGCCACTGTGGCTATAATGCGAACACTTATTTGATTTATGCAATACAACATTTGATATAAACGTAAAGTTCTGAAGTCTAAATGCCGTTTTCTAATAACTGCCAATATTCGCAAATATATACTGCAAACTGTCATGGTTGGAATACAAACGAAAGAATATATTCTAACGCCTTCCAATGATATCCACTGTATCCATGCAACTCGAATTATCATCAGTAACAGATTTGTATACCAACGCTCCAATATGCACGGCAGATAATAATGAGCAAGTTGATATTGAGGATCGTATCCTGTCAAAAGAGCGACACTTGACATAAATGTTCCAGCGAATATTAAAATAATTACAAGTCCATTCACAAGTATTCCGTTTTTGTCCAATTTCTTCCCACCTTTCAATTTTATGACTTCTGCAAATAATATTTTGCATTTATTTAAAATTTAGTTGATAATTTGATTAATTTAAAGTGACATACCTTCAATCATCAAAGTTTTGAAAGAAAGATTACACAAAGTTTTACTTTTGAGTAAGTCCATTTCAAAATGCATCAACCTGTTGTAATAGTGGCACGTGATAATTTCAGCTATGGGGAACACGAATAAAGCAAGAGCTAACACAAGTTCAACTATAGCTATAACGCCGATGTATAATATAATGAGCGAATCGTCCGTGAGAACATTGTGATAAAATATTTCCAAAAGTAGTAAAAATATCACTAAAAGAAATATTATTAATAGGAAAAATAGACATAAATACAAAGGTATTAGCTTCACTTGACGTTTTTCAATTTCGAAGCACTGTTTTTCTGTATTCATTTGGACTATAAAGCCATATTTGAGCGATTGGCTATAAAATGTATTGCTTACTTCCCAAGATTTCCAGAATAATGGGGTTGCCATGATGACTAAGGAAACTCAAGAGAAATAAATTATATTTCTGTAGTACTTTATGGAGTCGTGGTAAAAAATTTAGTCCTCTTGATTGGAAAATGTTTAGCTTACCGAAGAATATCTGGTATGGTTATGTTGGATTGAACCGAATCAATAAAAATATCTGCAAGGTTACTTCAAAAAAATATCCAATAAATTTTTAATGGATATTCATATCCTTTATAAAAGTTCAGGAAGCCCGGTTTTATATTTATGTTATATTATTTGATTTTTCATGTTTTTAGCTATGAGGGCTTTTGGACATCTGAATTATTTATTTAGTCTTTAAAGTACCTTTCAAATATGTTTATTTTTTTAGATAGTGCTTCCGTGAGGAATACTATTTTGACAAAACGATATGTCTTTTGAATTAACTAAACGTGGAAGTACCATCAGTTAAAATAATAACATATGATGGGATCGATTTTCCCCTTAAGGCAAAGATAAGATATCTCATGTTGGACACCTGGACATATAATTTTTAAATCCGTATTTACTTCTGTGTAAAAAATATAAGTTCGGACTTATTTTTTGATAAAAATAGCTAGAAATAAAACAAAATGTTCAAATATTGCAACTGGATCATATGTCTAAAATGAACCTATCAGTTCATATACATTTTCTCGAATGATTTTTTCTTAATTAATAACTTTTATTTTTTAATTTCAACAATTTACTGTTACGACATTACTTTTATTTTTTTATCATTTTTTTCAATGTTAGTTAATTCAAAGTTGCCCGCTTCAAAATGTATTGTTAAGTCGTTGGACACCTTGTACATTCTATGTATAAGCCGTGATACTAATAAGTAAAGGACTGAATGTAATACTGCTTGTCCCTAGAATGTAATCATAAATTAATTTTATCAAGCCTTAACAATAACATTGTTTGCAATATTGGAACTAACAGTAAAGTATTTAGAAAATAAAGATATGTGTATTTACTTACGGCAGCAATACATTTTTCAGTTTGTTTCAAATCAATTATTAGCTCAGGTATGCCATGCAAAAGTCTACTTTCAATTTTGTTGATTTGGTATGCGGAAACGAAGTAAAGAACGGCTCCAATAAGCATTAATGCAGCTGCTACGAAATTATATCCAATATCCTGTAAAACAATTAATGGAAACGTACTCGTATCACCAATTAAAATTTGAACGCGAAAATATTAGTTAGCATTAATTTGTGAACTGGTTATTAGCGTAAATTTACACCGTATATCCATGGATGCTGCTGTAGTTCAAATTTTTTACCAGCACAACTTCCAGTTGATGTACAAATAAAATTGACCAAGCTAAAAATAAAGTAAGTTACTGAAAAAGAAATGAAAATATATTCCAAAGTGATATCAGGACAGGTCATATCCTTAAAGGAATCTTCGCAATTGCAAATTTGGTAAAGTTTTATATTCACTTTTTCCAATGTTGGGTCTAGTTGAACCAGTAATGAAGATGCTGGTTTTACCCAAGCAGATTTTAAGTGAGAATGAAGACCAACACCAGCTATGTCCGTCCCAAAAATCTAAAATAGAAAAAAATCAAATGATTA
>JAQFZH010004184.1:0-12365 GCA_034695485.1 Entomobrya nivalis
GAAATTAATGAGCACAAACATTGTAAATCTGAATTGTGGAGACCTTTTCCACAATCTTGGCAATTAAAGGGCTTTTCAGGACCTTTCGGAACTCTTGTTTGCCTTCCTGGAAAACGTGGGCACGATACTTTTTGGTGTTTGTTAAGAGTTTTTCTCAACGTGAATCCTGGAGTCATAAAAAATCGCAACGTTAGTAAACTGTGATGCAATAAATGAGCACAAACAATGTAAATTGCTGCATGTACAAACCTGATCCGCAATCGTGACACTTGAATGGCTTTTCAGGACCTTTCGGAACTCTTGCTTGCCTTCCTGGAAAACCTGGGCACGATATTTTTTGGTGTTTGTTCAGGGTTGTTCTCCACGAGAATCCTGGAAACATTATTATAATTACATCGTTAGTGAACTTTAAGAAATTAATGAGTGCTAACATTATTAATTGCTGAATGTACAAACCTGATCCGCAATAATGACATTTAAATGGCTTTTCAGGGCCACTCTGAACTCTTGCTTGCCTTCTTGGAAAATCTGATGATGGTTTACGTGGGCACGATAATGTTTGGTGGTTGTACAGACTTGATCTCCACATAAATCCTGGAATCATAATAAATTGCATCGTTAGTAATCTATGATGCAATGAATGAGCACAAACATTGTAAATCTCAATTCTGCAGACCTTTTCCACAATAATGACAATTAAATGGCTTTCCAGGACCACTCTGACCACTTGTTTGGCTTTCTGGAAAATCTGGTGATGGTTTAAGGTGGCACGATATTTTTTGGTGTCTGTACAGACCATGTTTCCAAGTAAATCCTGAAATCGTTATAAATTTAATCGTTAGTAAACTTTCATGAAATTCATGAGCACGAATATTGTAAATCCTATTGTGTAGACCTGTTCCACAATCTGGACATTTAAATGTCTTTTCGGAACCATTAGCGTGAGACCGATTCACGTGTAATGACCTTGCTCGCTTTTCTCGAAAGCCTGCAAACCAGATGTAAAAATCACACACTTAATTAAAATAGTTTTAGCATTCTGTACAAACATGTACAATGTAAATAACTTTACGTACGTCGCTCACAGAATTCGCATTTGACAGGAAACTCTTCATTGGGATTTGTCCTTTGTCTGCACGTTTTAATGTGTCTATCCCTATTACCTAATTGCGAAAATTCTGAAACCAAACATATTTGCGTCGTTAGTAAACACATGAGATTAATGAGCACTTTCAAAGAAAAGCTAAAGTGTTTCTGCTAACCCTTTCTACAATGAGGACATGCGTATGGCTTTTCTTTTGTATGAATTCTCGTGTGAATTTTGAGCTTTATGTTTCTTAGAAAGCCTTAAATTAAAACAACACCTTCAGTTAAACAGGAGCCAGGATTATTCCAATTTAACAAACGAGTGTATATTTAAATACCTTTATCACAAAATACGCACTTAAATGGCCTCTCATCACTGTGGGTTTCCTCGTGCGCTACCTTTCGATACTTCGTTGCAAAGCCTAAAACCAGAATAAAACAATGATCACAAACATAATTAAAATAGTTCAGTTATAATAAATAAACATTACAAAAAATAACTGCACATACATTTGTCACAGTACTGACACTTGTGTGGCAAATCCTCGTTGGGATTTGGTCTTTTTTGCATCCAATCTTGTGTGTGTTCCTAGCACTTGATTGTTTAAAACGTCTTTCGCAAAACGGGCACTTATACGGTTTTTCTCCAGTGTGAACCCTCATGTGTTTTTTTAGAGTATCGGAGGTAAAGAAGCCTTTACACAAAACAAAAGAATCGTTAGATAATCAGGGTTTAGATTTGTGTACGTACTATAACATAACAAAAATATATTCAACATTTACTTTTGTCACATTCTGTGCAATTGTAACGCTTAATGCCGAGGTGTCTATTTTCATGGACTTTACATTGATCCAACCTTTTGAACCCTTAAAGAATAACAAAACGACCAATAATTAGTGAAGATTAAAAGGAATAACCAATTTATGAAATTGTAATGCTAATAAATACTACTTACTTTTTGGACAATAGGTGCACTTATAAGGCCGTACACCAGTGTGCACTCTCTCATGGGTTTGCAAATTCTGCAGATAGTTGAATGCTGTTAAACCAATGATAAATTTTACTTTACAAATCAGATAATTTTTATTTGAAGACATGTAGTATAAGTAATTTATATATGTACCTTTCGGGCACTGGAAACATTTGTGAGGTCGCTTGTTGGTATGTGACATCAAATGGGTCTTCAGGACAGTTTTCGATTTAAAGGCTTTTGGACAAATGTCACATTTGAAAGGTCGTTCGTATGAATGGAGGAAAATTATGTGGCTGGTCAGAAATCTTTTGTGCTTGAAAGCTGCAAGACAATAACAAAATATAAACAACTTTTTCTGAAGAATGTATTTTTCCTATTTTTGATTGTAAATATGCTTTAAGACTTACCTGCTCCACAAGTATCACACTTATGCTGGTTACTATCTTGATGTACATACGACATGTGACTCGCCAGTAAAAACGAGTTTCTGAACCCTATTTTAGAAGTAATTGTTACATGTTATTATAATACCGTTTGTAAAAATGTGTCAGAAATATCAGCATAATAATGAGTGTTTTTAGTTCAAATTACCTTTTCCGCACACTGTACATGCTCTTGAGTCTTTTTTGTGAACTCGAAACAAATGATTTCGAAGACTTTTCGCAGTCCATAATGCTGTAAAAAGCGCCAAAGAAGTACATGAAATTATTTATTCTGTCACTGAAACTCTTAACTCAAGTATTAGCTCTGAAAAGTACCTTTCCCACAAGTCATACAAATACAAGTAGGTTTATCCCCATGCCGCAGCTTATGGTCCTCCAATACAGATTTGCAAATAAACGTTTTATCACAAACTTCACACTGGTGTGGATGGACCTCGAAACGGTGTTCCTTGCGATCTATCCTATGTCTGAAGACTTGAGTACACTCCCTATTAAAGATCATTAAAACATTATTTATTAATTTGATTTAGTGATCAATGTCAAATAGATTATAATACATAACAGTCGTATACCTGCAAGCATATGGAGTCAATTTTGGTTGACCATTCTTCCCTCTCGGCGGTGGCTTTGGATTGGTTGTGGCTATCTCAGGATCATAATGTCCCACCTTGAATAAACCAAAATTAAAGAAGAAGAATGTAAAATTCTGATGCATAACTTCCGAACGCAGCGTATGATGAGATGTACTTGTTATATATGTGTTTATGTACGTATTGGCACAAAAAATCTTGGCAGTCTTTTTGTGCAGCGAAAGAAACAGTATTGAATCAAGTGCACAGACATCGTATTATGTATAGTAATAGATATGTTGCTTCCTTAGCTGTGTATCTTTCATGTCATGTGAATGTATGTAGGCGCATACATTCAGCCGCAAAGTGTGGCCAAATTTTTACGTGGTCAAAATTTGGTCAAAATTTGGCCACACTTTGCTGCTGAATTTATGTGCCTTCATACATTCACATGACTTGTTACGTTGGGATCAGTTTTCAGTGTCAGATTGGATCGTAAAAATCCCTATCTATAAAACTTTAGTTATTTTTGTGTCCTTATGTTCTGGAAACATGGGATTTCGAATCTCCTGTCGGTCGCTTTTGAGAAGAAAATAGACTTGATTATATTTCTGATAGCTTGTCAATGCGATTGTGACGACGCATCAAAAAGTGTGACCTTAAAATTTGTTATCTACCCCCCTACCATTGAGATTGTTGTGACCTCTATTTCCCATCAAGAAGGAGCAAAAGAACATGCATAGCACAGCAAACTTATCTAGCAAGGTTGGAAGTGGAATACAATTATGTAATTTGAAGCGTAACATTGCATTCTCTGCATCTATGCCTTATCTTGTATGTATTGATTTTGATTTAATTTTAAAATTTCTTGGATGAAACATTCTCGACTGCTGTGTGTTTGTGAAATCAAAGTGCTAAATTAAAATACTATTATGCGAGTTAGTAGATTAAACCAAATTAGACCTAAGTTAAACTGTAATAGCTCCAGATTAACGTTAATAGACACCAAATCAACAGGAATCGCTTCGAATTAAAGTATTCGCAATCTTGCTTCCAAATGCAGCTAGTTGCCTTTAAAAATGCATGTGACCTTATGAACCCTACATTTCGGATTGCAATCTTCTTAACTTCGTCTTATGCGAGTTCACCGCTTTCGGTAGTTAGTAAACTGCTGATTAGAATAGAATATTTTTGTTGCAAATTTATAATTACCTTTAACACTTCGGGATCACCAGCGTAAGGATAATCCAATGCAGAGAAACCTTCTGGGTATTGAGTGAGTGGACGGATTGAAGCTGTGGTTTTGTCGTAGACAATTTGATACTTGAACGTATTTACCGCTTTTTCAAATTTTTTCTGAAATTCCTCGTCGATTGGTTTTTTAATAAATGCTGTCATCTGAAAAATATCAACACAGTAAATTAAAGCAATAAATAAATACTTTGGGATAAGGAATATAAACCTATAGCGGAAGCGGTACATGAAATGGTAACTTACAAGATCGTATTGAAATAACGGACACAGCTTGGAGTAAAGATGGGAAGCTGCTCGAATGCCAAAGCCTTTTAAACCTCCAGGAAAGTAGTCGCATCCTCTCACAACGCATACCGAACGGTAGCATTCACTATCATATGGAGCTTTCCAACATCTATCAACCATTCTTTGGTCAAATAAATCACCACGGTCATCTTTCAACCTGAACAGAATCTAAAAATAGAAAAAAGTCAGTTTGGTATTTTCATGATAACCTGTTCTGTGATTCTACTTTAAAAACATTCATTACCTGTGGACATCCATATACAATGAAGTCAGAATCCTCACTGATTACGAGGTCCACTTCACCCGTTTTTACCATATACGCAATTCGAGCATCGGTTTCATACGGAGCTTGCACGTAGGAAATTCCATGTAACCTGCAAAACTTCATAACAAACGAGAAGAACGTAAAATTCTGGATCTAATAAAACTACCGAAAAAGCAGCGTATGATGATATGTATATGTTGTTTTATATGCGTTTATGTACTTATTTGTAAATAAAAAATCTTGAGTCTTTTTGTGCAGCGACAAAAAAATGTATTGAATCAAGTACACTGACATCATCTTATGCATAGTAATAGCCATGTTGCTTCCTTACATTCAGCAGCAAAAAGTGGCCAAATTTTGATGTGGTCAAAATTTGGCCAAAATTGGGCCAGACTTTGCTTGTGAATGTATGTGCCTACATACATTCACATGACATTACTTGTTACGATGTGATCAGTTGATCCTGTCAGAATCGATATTAAAAAATTGTCATTTAATATGCATGTGACCTTGTGATGCCCATATGCGATTTCATAGCTTTCGGAAGTTAATACGAAAATAAGAAAATTTTCTGAATGGTTATCATGATTTCTTATGTCGCGATATTAAATGTTATATGCTTACTTCCTTCAAAGACTCCAGATTGTTCGGGTTTCTTGCGCAGAGTCTTCTCAAAATATTTTCGTCTTTGTTGCCAGCAAATTGTAGTTTTTTCTTTCGACTTTCGAGTATCTCTTTTTTAGCTGGAGGCTCCGGGCCGTCGAATACTAGGGTTACACTTACGCCATTGCAATTAAGTAAGTTGACTCGCTTGAAAATGTAGTCCATGATATTACAGCGTCCACCTTTTGCTCGTAAAGCTACAAATAACGAGAAGAATTTAATATTATCGAAAGTATCAAAAGCAGCGTATGATGATATGTATGTGTTATACATGCGTTTCTGTATGTATTTTTATGTATGCAAGGGTAGCGTCCTGTCAGAATCGACAAAAAAATTTAACTGTGTATTTTTCCTATACCACGACAATGTATAAGGGGAATGCTGTAACAGGAAAAATTAAGTCGTACTTGCTTGTCACGGATAAGGACATTAATTTTTAACCGAACCTAACCAATTGTAATGAACGAACTTCTCCGATACAGATGTATTTTTCCTGCGGCAATATATTCCTTATACATTGTCGTGGTATAGGAAAAATACACGTGCGATTAACCGCATTTTGCTATTATGCTGTCGCAACCCGAAAGGTTTAGCCCTCCCCATACAACTAGCTTAGGGTCTGCAGATTTTGTCTAACATGGAACTTTTACCTGACACTTCCTTTTTTTATTTACTGACATGTTAATTACACATGTAAAAAGGCCCATATTAGACAAAAACTACCCTACCTAAATGTTTGACATCTCATTTACAAGGCAATTAATTAATTGAAATTTGGTCGTTTATTTACTAAATTACACTTGCACTAGTCACTAACTCAAGTTTAAAAATTACTGATCAACTCAGCTAACGCACTGCTATCATCGGGGAGTATACACAAGTAAATGGAGTCGGAGGCCCCAGCCTCTTTTAAATACGACCCATTCTTTTAAGACATATGACCTTTAATTTTTCTAAATTCAATTAATTATTGTACTTACCTTTGTACATCCAGATACTCACATCAACGGCTGCCTTCTTATCCTTAAACTTATTAATATGGGTAGACGTCATGGCGTCCTTCATTTCGGACAGTAGCCCTGGTATCCCCATACTAAAGTTATAATCAGTAATTAAACTGACCGGTAATTGAGATAATTTTATCAATTTAAAGGGTTTTGTTATTTTTGCTTCTTATTACTCGCAAATTAATTACACAGACTGAAATTATGCAGTGCAAGACTTTGTGTATCTCGCTCTCGGTCAGTGTACGTATCGGATAGGCCAAACTCTGAAATTATCGCTATCATTATCATCGAAACCAAATCATGTTCTGACCTGACGTCGAAATTCGCAAGGATTTTCTGCGACGACATTTTGACGTTGAGCTTACAAGGGGTAGTCGCACACACACATATTTCCAGAAATAATCCATGATATGTTGAATAAACAATGAAACATCCGTATCGAAATTTTATAAAAATTGTCGCAGAAATGCGTCGCGTTTTGGGTGGCCGCACATGCTGATGATGACAATTGTGATGATTGTAGAGTTTGACACGAACCCTGCTCTCGATTCACTATTTCCCTTGGATCTTAAGAAAACAAACAAAAAACCAGCTGCACACTTTGACAGGAAAGATAAAAAAATTGTCATTTAGCGGAATTATGCTTTTTACAAAAATGCACCGTATCCAAAATATCAACTTCATTGTCTCTTAGGTGGATTAGAGTAGTATCATTATAGTTGGGCTAAGTAAGCGTTAAAATGAGAAATTGTTCAGCATTGTACATGATTGTAAACATATATACATTTCTTGACATAACACCTATGCACTACACCAAGCAATACAGTCCAGTCTAGTTCACAAGGTACGATTTGAGATGACATATTTCCTTGAATTTTTTCGAGAAAACGATTGTATATTTGTTTGGAGAGACATTGACAGACTAAAACATTGCCATTTAAAATGCATGTGACCCCTATGTTTCGGTTCACGTTTGACCCGCGGGTCTGAAATTCAATTCGATAGAAGCGTATATTTTACACTGATTGTAAAAGAACCAGAATGCAATGAACAAAATGACACTTTAAAATGTAGTTTTCGCAATTTGTCATCAATGATACTAATGCATTCAATTAAATCATTTTTGAAAATTATATATTCTGTACTGACAAATTTAATACGATATTTTTTTTCGTGAATTTTAATTACAATACAAGGTAATATTATATGCGTATTATATTTGTAATTTATACTTAAGCATGAGTTTCATCAAACACAGTAACAGCTATGTTATTTTAATATTCTGTGAGTACAAAATCGACAAAATAAGTTATTATTACTTGTCTATGTTTTGTGTATGTCATTGTTACTCTTTTATGTTTTAACAGATACTCCCATGTTTCTAACACACATTCCATATCAAATTCGCTGTATCTATATTGCATGCAAACTAATTGTTTCTTTTAGATGTATGTATTTATGTAATTAGCTTCTTTATCTCAACAGAAGTACGAAAAGGCAAATCAACTCAATTCACCCTGATAAGTTAAAGATAATCTCATTTCCTTTCTGATTGTAAATCGGTCAGCTTTTCGTTTTACTTAACTTCAGCTCATCATGAAAGAAACCAGCCAGAAGACGCATGCACCTAAAACCCAGACAGACTGGTCAAATAATATGCTTATTGGGAAGGTCAGTTAAGAAAAACCACAAAGAACACGCACGGAGATATTGCTTTGAAAATTTACATACGTATATAAATGTAAAATTGCGAAAATGAAAAAATCGAAAGCAGACAGATTGATGAGCTGCATTAGATCTAACAATTAGCGCGACTAAATGGAGAGAAAAATCTCTATCCGAAGGTCTCAATTTTATTTTAATTATTTGAAAAAATCTTGGCACTCTTTTTGTGCAGCGACTGAAAAATGCATTGTTTTAAATGCAGTGACATCATCTTATGTATAGTTAGTAAGAGCTTCGTTATCTGCGTATCCTTAATGTCATGTGATTGTATGTAGGCGCATACATTCAGCAGCAAACTTAAGTCAAATGGTCGAATTCAGAGATGGCTAAAATTTAGCCAAAATTTGACCATCTCAAAATTTGGCCAAACTTTGACCATCTCATGATGGTGATTGGGTGCAAAGAAAGGACAAATTCCAATGAAGTTTCTGTCAAATGCAAATTCTGCGAGCGAAGTACGTACGAAGTTTTTATATTGTACTCTGTTTATGCAACGGTTAAACTACTCTAATTGAGTTTGTGATTATTGTTTCATCTTGTTTTCAGGTTTTGCATGAAGAAACGCATTGTCATTGCAGGTAATCGGTCTGACAGTGGTGGTCCTGAAAAGCCATTGTGTCCAGATTGAGGAACAGGTCTGCACAATTGAGATTTACATTGTTTTTGCCCATTTAATTCATGAAAGTTTACTAACGATGCAATTATTATTTCAGGACTTTCTTGGATAACAGCTCTACTCAAACACGAGAAAAAGTCTTGCCACTTTAAACCATCCTCGGCCGAGAATTAAACTGAGTTTTTACATGTCCTGGATGAAAACCCATATCAATGAAGTGATTTATTACCCCCCAGTATTAAGTAACATGCTTGAATGACCAAATGATATTATTTTGTTTGATAAAGAGAAAGTACCAACGATCCATATTTATTTGACATTTTTTGTGAAAGTATTTATTGTTGATTAATTTCTAAAAATATTTATTTTATTGAGTATGTGAAAAAGAATGCTTAAATACATAAATAGTACAAACTCGCGAATAAAAAAAGTTAAAAATTTTCTAAAATATATACGTATGTACTTTTGCATAGTTCATTCCATAGAAAATAATGCAACGTTGAATGACCTTGTAGCAAAATGCTACTCTTCGGAATTATTTTTGTATCGTTAAATACTTGAGATTAATGTGCAATGGTAGCAGCAATACAGAAGGAATAATAAATTACATAAAACAAAGCACCAGTAAATCAATGGTAGCTTCGAAAAAGTTATTAACTGATAAGTCCAAATACCAAACGTGTGCGAATATAAGGTATTTCTTGTAGGCATACATATATTTTGCCAGTGTACTGTGTTGAAGGCAGTCAAAACATATTAGTTTGTTTGTAGGTTAAAGGAATTTATTGAAAGGAAAATGAATTTATTTCCATCAAAAACACTCAATTTACCTTCTCATAATGAATTATTAAATCTGTCGTATATTTAAGCAGTCAGACACACATTACGAGATACTACACTATACTACCAAGAGGTGAAATGAGATGCTGATAATGTACATGTATAATTTGTATTGATGCGTAGATTGCCAATATACAACCAATAAATTATTTTGCTGCATTATTATGATATACGTGCTATTTGTGATACGTAGTGACTATATTATTGGCGTTATACAACGTTTTATGGTACTGGAATTTACTGACTTACATTGAGGTCAATTTTTGTTCAGCTTACTTACCTTATTGAACTTCGTTTTTCTTATTTTACAGCTAGAAAAATTGAAATGGAAACAATATGTCATCATTTTTTTTAAATTTTTTACAACAAAACCAGTAATTGTTTTAATTCTAAATTATAATGTCTTTAAATTTAAATGTTTAAATGCTTTGCAAATTAATCACTATCCCAAGGATTTTCTGCAAAGATGCTTCTACTTCAAAGCCCGTTTTCTAGTTATGTACCAAAAGGAGGCAGGTATACAGGCAGTAGTTTTTGAGTTTTACAAGGAACGCATCTGTGAACTTGACCTCCAAACATAGAATGGAATTAGGGCTAGAGCTACATTTACTCATATACTAAATACTAGTACACTGTATTTAGGGCGCAAATTTGCTGAAGAATTAATTAACCGAAATTTTACATATGTGCTGATTCAGCTTTGCTGAAGCGTCTTTTTTATGATGCCAACATACTTGCTAGATTTTATTGAGAACACAAACATTGTTGGCTCCAGTTTGATAGAAGGAATGATGCAATTCAATAAACGTCAGTGTTGCAGACAGAAAACGGATCCTTCAGGATATAGCATTATTGAGGGTCTTTATTCAAATCAGTGCCAAAGTCTTTCGAACGATGTGGTTGTTTAGTTAAGTTTGTCTTCTTTTTTCGTTGCGGAAATCTTGTGAGCTATAGTTTGCACAATGGATTTGTTCACACAAGTTTTAACAGTTTTGTTTGGATACGTTACTTTGTTTTACGAAGTTCGCGGATTTCATAATGGTAAAATCTGTAAAAGTTTGTATTGGTCATCAATACTAAAGCATTAAAGAAAATTTCACGGGGAAAATTATTAATTCCTAGATCCAAAATGCGGGCAAAATCGATATCGGAATGCTAAAATAGTTGGCGGAGAGAATGTGAAAGAAGCAGAATTTCCTTGGTATGTCTCTATAAAGGAGACTGGGCAGCACGAATGTGGCGGTTTTATCATTAATCAAAAAGCTGTTTTAACTGCCGCTCACTGTTTCAAACATTTCTCAGAAGGGTATTTTAAAAAGTTTTAAATGAATCAACTCAAGTCGACAATAATACAATTTTGTATCACATTGAGTGTCGTACATTCTCGTAAACGTATTGATCAAGGTATATATATTGTTTAATTTGGTAAAAAAATAGGGCTGCCGATTCTCCTAAAACGATCTCAGTAACTTTAGGCGCTCATTATCAAAATGAAAGGAGTGATAACCAGTCAAGCAAGTATACAAAGTGGGAGCTGGATGTAAAAGTTAAAAGAATTATTCGACATCCACATTATGACGCTCAAAGCGAGACGGGAAAATTTGACATTGCAATCCTTCTGTTGGAAGATAAAATTCAATGGAATTATGGAACAAGACCTGTATGTTTGCCGATAACGAATACATATTCACAACCCAGGAGAAAGTATATCAATCACAAAGAAAATTTGACATCTTCAATGGATTTTAAAAACGGAGATTTGGCAGTTGTCACAGGATGGGCTTCACTGGGTCTCAACAAATCTGAAGGTTTTACCTAAAACATTTACCTAAAATATGTAAATTACATGTATGTTAACTTGTTTTTGCTTCTTTGAATTATTGTAAATGTAGAATATCATGCCACATTGCAAAAAGTTTCTCTAACATTGTACAGTAATGAAGAGTGCAGGAAAATATTGAGAGAAAGGAACGTGTCCATGAAAGCTGACATGATTGACTCGTCTATTATATGCGCTGGATCGAATGATGAAGGGTTTGATAGCTGCTCGGTAAGTTGCAGACGTCACGGCACTGTGTGTTATCATGAGTCAGCTTACAGTAATTGATGATTTGCGTTGTTGCAAAACATGGATTGAGTAATTTTGATTTTCTAGGGTGACTCTGGAAGCGCACTTTTAGTTCAAACTGGCAAGATATGGAGTGCAATTGGGATAGTATCTTCGGGATATGGAAAATGTGGTGGTGGGATACCTGGTTTGTACACGAGAATTTCTAGCTATATGGAATTTATTGATCTTTACAGTGATCAAATAGATTCCGCTTTTTTGTTACACAAATTTACTTCTATTGTACCTGATAATAATAATGGCAAATAAAAAGAGAGTAATAGTATTCGTTAAAAAAATTACTTTGTTTGTTTTGAACTTTGAACTAGTGATTTCGATATTCTTTTGTATGTTTGTTCAAGCCTATATTTCAGATGTCATGAGATGGAGAATGAGATGCATTAGTAGTGAGTGTTCATTAGTTGTTGTTGATAGTGGTGTGTACTAAATTGCATTCATAAATCAAATATATTCAATTCTGCTTTACTTATCTACTAAACATATTTTGTGTGTAGTAAATATTATCGCTAT
>JAQFZH010004185.1:0-12362 GCA_034695485.1 Entomobrya nivalis
TAAAAAAATTCGTCTATATATTTTCGACACTGTATAGTGGCGACTAAGTACATTTCCACTATATTATTGCCTCCCTATGGAAAGATGTAATAGCAACTTGATTTTCCTACAAATACATAAAATGCCAACTTTGAGCAAGCCCATAAGTTTAAAAACACGAGTAACTAAATTGTTCCAAAATATGCTGTCAAAAAGTACAAACGCTACAAAAGAACAAAATAAACCAAACCCCGGAATCACACAGATAACTGCCAAGTCACTTCTAAAACCACTACTAACAGTTGAATTCTTTTGCATCCTAAACGATAGTTTTGAATTTTTACGTCCCACAGTTGTGTTTAAGACAATAGCATAATCAAAGTATTTCCTCCACCATTCCAAAATACCACTTTGAAACAAAAATCGTTCCCTGAGAATTATGTGTTTTGGAAAATATCCTTTAAATCTAAGCCCAAAAAACCGTTCTGTTATTAAATCCTTTCCAAAAAATACCGGTTTCTCCTCCGCTTGTAAAAGTGTATAAAGCTGCAAAGCCAAATAATTTGGTAAAACCATAGCACTCTTATTACACTTGCCCATGTGAATTCTGTAAACATCTTCAAGACTTTCGTATGGTTTTTGTCCTAAGTCTGGTAACATTGAGGTATAGTTAAAATGCTTGATTGTTTTGTTTGATATTCTCCTTTTTAAATTTAAAGTGGCAGGATCCTTAATTAATATATTTATAAATTCTAACAACATTGTTAATAGAAGTTCTGAAACTACAGGTCTTCCATCGTATAAACGTTTTTCACTGTAGTGATTTAGAAACAAGATTTCGTTTTTATCAAAAAATTGTAAATCTAACTTTATTCTTCGCATTCGTGTTTGAAATCCATTTGCAATTAAACTATCAAAAGTGTTGAATGGCCTTAAAGGTAGCTGTGAAGTTAGTCGTGTAATGTTATCCCCCCTGTAAATAGTTCCAAAGAAGAAATAACTCAGTGGGATGAGCCACATTGCAAAATAAAGGGAAACGTTTGTTTTCTTGTTTATCGAATCAAATATAGAGCAACCTTGATCCAAAAGCGACATAAATAATGGATAAAATATATCTGTCAACTGTTGAGACTTTCGATGAAACAGGTTTTGACAAAGTTTGATCAAATATGAGAGTAGAAAAGAGGAAAGAACTAAAAGTATCCAAGTTTGTATATCGAAAGCGTATATTAACTCTAATAGCTGATGAGTCCACAGTTTTCTTTCTTCGTGACAACTAACAAAACGTAAATGAACGTTGTCAAAGGCTAGTCCTACAGCTTGATGGGACATGTAGATTGATTTTGCGGTAATACGAAGTTCTGGACAAAACTTTGGATGAAAGGCAAATTTTATTGTTGGGCTACATGTTTTGATGATGACGTTTTTCCAGTTGTAACCTTCTATAGAGTTGACTTTAGATAATGTAATGTTGGGGTGTTTTGATAAAACTATAGAAATTATATGAATATTAGCCAGTATTTCAACTTTTGTTAAGTCGTTACCGTCATTGATTGTTTTGAACTGTTGCATGAGGGCAAGTGGTGAAAGGATTTGCCTGTTTTTGTTTAATAATTTAAATATGTGGCCTTCTATAATTCCGAATAGGGAAACAAGGTGTGGATTTAAAGTGAAACTGTTTGAATTTTTTAGAATTCCAGTAAGTATATCTTGAGAATAGAGGTTTGAATCTGTGTCAATTAAAATCATTTTAAAAGAGTTGCAGGGATCACAAAACGGACAAAGAATTTTAAAAATGTAAGCGTTGTTCTGAATCTGAATAACGAATATGTTTTCTGATGTTCGAACCGAATCCGGATGATGAACTACTCCTGCAATCCATTTGTTAGTTTCGCGATCATCTTTACAAATAGAGTTATCGTTTTGGCTACATATAAGCAGTGAAAAAATGATACTGATTTAATGAAGCCGTCTTCCCATTTGCCTTGTTCATGTTCGTTTTTATAAGTGATCCAAAAGGGGTCCTTAAGAACGCTCGGCCAAAAATAGTCCCTGAAGTACATTTCCGGGGACACATTTTCAGATGGTGGGTCGAGATATATCTTGGCTTCACAGTTCGCATTTTTATACCATATACGAAATGATTCTTTAAACATTTGGTTTAAATATAAATTTTCAAACTCAGCTCTTACTTGGCTTGATGATATATTTTTAAACTTGAGGTCAACTTTGTTAATTTCTAATTTTTTGCTGAATGTTTTGATTTGATTTATTTTACCAATCGTACGTTCGACAGGCAAC
Source organism: Entomobrya nivalis (assembly GCA_034695485.1). NCBI lineage: Eukaryota > Metazoa > Arthropoda > Collembola > Entomobryomorpha > Entomobryidae > Entomobrya > Entomobrya nivalis. The sequence continues at coordinate 2,281 of JAQFZH010004185.1, forward strand.
AAATTCAGCGATTCGGGAGAGGAAACGTAGCGTAATAATAGAATTGGTTCTTTTAATAGTTTGAAATCAATATTAAAGCCAGAAAAGTTTATCACGTTTATAATGCATCCGGAGAAAGCGTTGAATATTCCAAGTTCCCGAGAAGAATATTCGCCTTTCTTAAACACATTTGAAAGTTGTGCGGCCTTGGAAAAATTAATGGCTAAAATTAACAGAAAACTTAACTGCACTGTGCTCCTTAAATTGCCTACGAAAAATCGTAACATTTTCTTTAGTGGAATATATATGAAAACTTTAGTACTTTTTTTATAAAATGTATTTACAAAAGCAGATAAGGAAAACCCGTTATGATATTGCAATTGTTAGGTGTCAATGATTAGCCTCACAAAGCGACTAAAAGACTACTGCGTAGGTTCGAACAAACGTTTTAGTAAGATTAGTTTTAAAATAATTAAACGTTATATGATCATTTTAAAATTAATTAACTAATGGGTACAATCAACAAAGCAGCTAGAATATTTATTAATTTATTACAGTTATTTGTATAAAAGCCAATTGTAAAGAGAAGCTTACGTTAGGAAACTATCTAACTTACAATGGGTGTCATACAATGCATCAGAAAATTTTCATATGAAATTCATCAAATATTATGTAGTTTTTTATGGTGATTCTAGTGATATGCGTAGTCGAATAACCTTTGAATTTCGTTGGATGCTTAAACAGCCGATTTTCAACAAGCCTTTAATGTTATGAAGTAATTACCAGTGAAATTATTTCGGATTCAATTCCATTTCAAGTTGATCAAAAATCATGGCACCATTTTTTGTGATCTCAAATTTGAAGAACCCTTCTCTGTTGAATAAATAACATTGAACAACTAATGCACACCCTAAACAAATGAACTGAAGTGATATTCACAATTTAAGTTGAAAAGGAAATGGTATGCTTTATTGTGTATATCGTTGACACTGTGTAATTTCTTGCGAAAAGCCAATCGTCTCGAAATGCGACTAACTTTGTTGTCCTAAATAACTTTACATAAATCGTAATCCAAATGTAAAAAATATTGCATACATTCAATTTGATTTAATTATTAAATAGATGACAATAACAGATAAATGTACATTTTGCGAACAATTATTTAAGAAAAACTGATCCTCGTGCCAGATAAATTTTTTGGCAATGTTATTTCACAGTGGGCCCCGGGAACTTTACTGATATTCAAAAAAAAGTTGAAAATATATACATACATAAATGGAATCGGCTTTCTACCAGACGAAATGTGTTCGGTTTGATTTAGCAATGGAAGAACTCATTTCACAAAAACCGCAAACTAATTCAAAAACATCTTAAAAATCAATTTCAAAAGAAACTTTATACAAAAATTTAAGATTTAAAGTTTCCTGTTTGTGAAAATATTGTTTACCAAAGCAAATAAAATTTATCTTTTAGCTTAAAATTAAATATTTGTCAGTTGAATAATTTTTTTTGAAACACACTTTATAATGACTCTACTAATAATGGTTGGGATTACAACTAAAGCAAATATATTTTGCTGATGTTTAGCTGAATTCAAAATAAAAACTAACGAACTTGTTCAGTTTGATACGAAAAATCGACACAGGATTTATTCCAATAACCAAATTATATCTTATATTGCATAATGTGGCATGGATAATACTCATTCTATTATAACCAAGTAAGGATTAAAATCCCGGAAATAAAACAATTCAAGATTATAGAAGGCGATAAGCTGGAGTTATTTTTCATCAATTTTAAATTTAAGACCAATTTTTATTTTTAAATCCATTTATTTAAAAATAGTTTAATTCCAAATCGAGTTATGTGTATATTTATTTTGATTTACTGCCCAGATTTCTAAATCCTTATCAAAATGAGACAAAGTAATACTTTTTTTTACCATTCTACAGTTAATATTTGAGAAGAACTGGAAAACATTTTTTGTTTATTTTACCTATTATGTGGGAATTGCACAGACAAAATTTGTTTGCATTGGCAGCTTTTTGTTTTCATTGTCTCATTTGCGGAATAAACCATGCACGCTTGTATGCATACATTCGATTTGCAATAATGGGTACTCATTTGCTTGTTTGAATACATTTGGTTTGATTTAAAAGGTTTACATCTAATAAATAATCAAAAAAAACAAGACTAAATAACCAATTTCTTGACAAACGTTGAGATATTTTGGCGATTAAAAATATTGAGACTTTTTTGCACGGTTTTTTAACAAACCACTTTAGTGGTTTAATTTAATTACAATTTTCTATCTGTACCAAGTCGAGTATTATAGTGAACTATTAAGTAAAACTAAGACGTTTTTGTCTTGCTAGTTTATTTTAAATGATAACTTGAAACTTCTAAATAGTTTTGTTCAAAGAAAAACAGTTGTCATTTTGTAAACATACTTAGTTACGTACCTTCAGCTTCCCTAATTGAAAATCAAAAACACACTTAAACAGTAGACAAGTTCAGGGCAACCTATTAAACATTTGAAAAACAACTTGTTTTATGGATTATGAAAAACTTCTGATTTCATTCGGGAACGGAATAAATGCTGAGACGTCTCATGGGCTCCAAGAAGTCTGCAAATTCTATGAATGGAATTATGGAGCCTTGATAAGTCAATTGGAAGTTCTGAGGAATGTGAAAGGCATGGCATGGAACTCTGTTGGAGAAATTGTACGTTGTTTTAAACAACTCGCACCTGAAACTCGAGCCCTTTTCCCGGACTTGGGAACATATTTGAAACATTTGCTTGTGTTGCCATGTAGTTCTGCAGGAGCAGAACGGAGCTTTTCGATGTTACATCGTCTTAAAACGTTTTTACGTTGTACAATGGGCCAGGCAAGAATGAACTATTGTTGTGCAATTAATGCTTATGCCGATGAAGTCGATGATCTTAACATTGATGAAATGATACAACAGTTCATTTGTAAGGGTATAAACAGAGATGCTGTATTCGGAAAAATTGACCTGTCGTAAATGTCTGTTTAGTTGGTGATATATGCTTGTTTTTGTGTTTCGTTGTAAATAAAAGTTTTCTTTGTAATTGTAACGATTTTTTAATTTATCGTCCCCTTCACTCATAAAAAGCTACTGACGCGCCTGATTGTAAGTATTGCATATCAAGTAGCAAAGAAAGAAGTCAGATTTTATTACATACGAACGCATAAACACGTAATTAATCACTTTTCGTGTAATTCAATACAAGGTTTATGAACATTACATGACGTAGCCTTATTAGGTTTTAAATATTTGGGGCAATCTGAAAACCTAACTTTAATCGTCATAAAAATTCCAGTTGACGTGGAAATATAATTAAAATGTACAGGAGAAATGATAAATCGGTAACCATAATAGCATTTACTTATAATGGATTTATATTCCGGGATACCGTCAAATACTATCAAAACCCATAAAGTGTTTCATATTGACATAAATTGTTATGCCCAGTAATTTTTTTCGAAATCTGTATGCAAAAACATTAAAGTGACTTCAAATCACCGAATTGAAATTCCACACTAATGGCAGTTATCCTTGGGAATGAGTTATCTTTTGATTTAGTTCACAAGGTCTACTTAAAGACCTTTTAAAAGAGAAATTGAAAGAGCAAAGCTTAGATTCCATCTGCGTTGACCCCATATTTATGATCCAGCAAACTGCCTATTGACTACCACATTTACAAGCTTATATCTACACCAAATTAATTTCAATTGAAAAACTGGTAGTGTATAAACATTGTTGTTATTATGATGCAAACATTCATGCATAAAAATAGTGAATAATTTCACGAATCATAGTGGAAAAAATTATAATATCTAGTAAAAAACTGCACTGCATTGTATAGTAGAATTTTAGCACAAGTTAAACCTCCCGCGATCCTTTGGGGGTACTATGCGACTTTCAATGAGTGTCGGTTTTATGTATCCCTATTGCATGTATGTACCCATCAATGCTTTGCGGTGAATATATTTTATGTAGCACTCAGTTCTGGCAGACTACATACATACCTGCATACTTTACAAAAGGTCGTACAATTTTAACTGAAATAATTTTAATCGTCGTAATTAAACATACTTGTTAAGAAAACAGAGAATCATCCACTAAGATAATCTGCCTGCAACATTTATCTTTGATGCCCTAAGGGAATTTATTCGCTAAATGTACCACTTTACGAGACGGAATAGTTTCAATAAAGGAAAATTCAAATAGACAGATTTTTCAATTCGCAATTTAGGCGGTACAGTTGAATTGAATAGTGATTTAACTCACATTACTTAATTTGGTTGGTTTAATCTCTTTCGAGAGCAATCGAATAAGTCGTTTAATGGTATATGTAAACAGGAAATTTGTAAAAGTACCAATTTGTATTTCACCGTGCAATTTGTTTCGGTGGAAAATTCATAACGATGTAATGGTATTGTTTTTGTTCTTCAATCACTCCACAATCTACTAATTAATTCACCAGTCCACCCACTCATTGAACTTAGACTTCATGTAAACTTAATTATTAAAAATATATACATAGTTTACTTGTTTGCGGATGCTCAACGAGAAACACGTTCATGTATGAACATGGAAAAGGATTATTTCTAACGTGCACTTGTGTGCATTCGGTTTATATTGTTGGGCTTAAGCCAAATTCTTCAAATACTATTAATCCATCCAGCAAAATAATTAGCGAAACATAATTTTCGTTCCCAATACCTTTAATTATTATGCCCTTATGAATAACGTTTCAGTAAATTGACATACATAGTCCGTTTCATAATTCCGTAGCCAAATATAAATTGTGATATATATGCAGTAAGTTGATCAATAGACCCGATGTTGATATTATACGATAGCCAATGTTCTAACTTTTAAAAAATCCGAAGGATTTTTGTCCAGCTAGAATTTCGTAAGAGTAACGTGGCTGAAGGTAATTAAGTAACAAACCGGATTTTTGGAACATTTTTGTTACTCCAAATTTCAAAATGTCAGAACTTTCTTAATTAGACATGAAATATCATAATTTTGGTTCTAAGTTACTCGAATTGAACAGAGAATTCAACTATGGCCTCTATTTGGTCTGGGAAGTGGAAAACACCGAAACTGCTTGAACCATGATTTTCATCAAAATCTGATTTTGCGCTTTTGCGTTTCAAGAGATGCCAACTTCGAGTAATCCAGCCAGCATATCGTCAAAAATGGTTTCACAGATAATCTAAAGTACTAAAATTATTGCTTACATTACGCTTTACTTTTAATGCTATTTAGATATTTCTGCACTTGTTGTCCATCTCCAGCATCTCATTTTATATTCCATTTTTTCTGGAAATTTTGGCAAATTGACGATCGTTCTTTCAATTCTTCTGCTCGGTACAAATTTTGTTAATAGGAAACATTTGACGGCTCTCTTTATAGCCCAAAATATGGGTTATTTCGTATCATAAAAGATGCGTTGTTTTTGGTTGACCAAGCTTTAAGGTAAACCTTCAAAGTATACTGCAGTTGTAAAATGACATTCTTTCTTAATTGAAGTTTTACATCTTTTTGATTTCTGAGCTGCCGCTAATAAACAGGAGGACATACATGACAATGCTTAGGCACATTTTTAAGTTAGAACCTTGGCTATCTTATGATATCAACATCTGGTCTATTCAACGACTTACTGCTTAGATATTACAATTTGAACGTGGCTACGGAATTATGAAACGCACTATGTACATGCATACAAATGTGGGAAACTTTGACAAACCACTGTTTTTGTGTCTCATTTCTTAAAATGGTTCAATTAAGTTGCCATTTCTCTTTCAAAATTTGATTCTAAGATAAATGGCCATGAAGCATTTCATGTTCTTCCTAAACATTAAAGTATTTTTAATGGTAGAGCCATTTACCTAAATCACTGGGGAGTGTTTAAAACTTTTATTTAACTAAGAATTTATTTATCACTTTAAAAAAATCTTTTCATTTAATTTAATTTTTCGTACGTTTTTTGACATGACAAAGAATTGCTTGCTTTACAACAATCTGTATTACATTTATTATTTCATGCTTTTATGTCCCAATTGAATATTTTACAAAACTACTCATATCTTTATTTGCTTCGATTTATATTAGAAACTTAATATGTTCAATCTTCAAGTCAATAATAAAATCTGAGCTGTCAATTCGTTTGCAAGACAAATTAGATTTAGCGGAGTTGAACTGTCCACAAAGCTAAACGATCCAAAACGAACTTTGATACTTGTCAACGACCAATATACATGTTGTAAAAAACGCTTTGCCTTCCCTTCTCGACATCCTTTAATAAGCAAACCTGCACGTTTCCTAAGCTCCTTTATAGTTTTCTCAGATACTGTATACGGTTTGGACATTAGCGTAAATAGAACTGAGACTGCGAGCATTTCCATGATAAAGATAATACTAAAAAATATAATTACAGCCATATTTTTTGAAACCCAGCTTATACGAATCAAAACAGTAGAAGATGTTGCCAGAAGCAAGGTGACACAAACAATGTAAAGAGACACTATGCCCCATTTCATTATATCGTTCATAAAGACATTAAGAACCTGCAACGTCCTGTATTGTAAAATAGGAGAACTGATATTCATACAACTTCCATTCCAGAACAAACAACGGCTTCTAAACACTTCTGGATATTTCGTTAATGTCAATATACAAAATACATTTACGTTTATGGCTATAAAGGGAAAATTTTGAACTATAAAAAATAGGCCGTACTGATTACTCAGGAATACGAAAACTTTTATTGGATATTTTAAGTATGATAACAAACGGTTATTGCTTGAGGATGCATAACATTCGGGAAGCATCCAATATCCAGCTAATGTAGGTTTGCAGGGTTGATTCCACAATACCCCGTATAAAAGTATGAATGGTGATACTATACAAACCAATGTTAAGACATAGGCGTATAATATAGTAAGCTTGTCGAGTAAAGAATATTTTGAAATTTTAAAACATAAATGCGTCCAGAATCTTTTCTCAGTTTTTTAAGGAGAACTTTGAGTCTACTCTTGCTTAGTTTTTTGCTAATATTTAGCAGCCCGTTTATATAAGTAGTTATTTCGGATCTTTTGATGCGTAGAAGGATTACAAAGCACCAAGAAAATCCGAATGCAGCTGCAACATTATCGCAAAGAATTTTATCAAACGATGTTGTTTCCATTTCAGATTTGTTAAATAAGCCTTGACCAGATATGACAAGGATTATTAGGACAGAAAATAATAAGTTGCGGTCGAATTCCTTTTTTGTTTCTGGCAAGTTCTTAGGAAAAGAAAGTCGGAGGTTTTTGTTATCCCAGGAAAATAGGGCACCAGAGAATTCTGACATTTTGATAATAAATGAAAAGAGGGAAATGTGAGTTTTAATAAGAGACATGGCTAAAGCTTAATATTAGGTTCGAAATCGACAAATGATTAAAATATTTTCAAAACCTTTCTTAACTCAATACCGTTTTGACTTTTATGTTACTCAAGCAAACTATTTGTGCTTCTACTATATGTATGATTTGGGACAAGCACGAGTTCTGACTTTATCAAGCTTAATTTATTGTTAGAAATTTTAACTATTTTATATGAAAATCTGAAGAGCTGAAAACTAATTTATTTAGAAAAAAAAATTACAAGTAAACCATTTAATGTTTCTGTCAATATGGAGTTGTTATTCAATCTAACTCTGAAACCATATAGCTCTGAAAGTCTAAAACAACAGCTTGCCAAAATTAAGCAAGATTCGAATCATCGATGTTTGCTTTTATAATAGCTATGCGGTAGTTATTATGCAAATGACAGGTACGTTTTTCCTGTTTTATGTATGTCAATAAACCTGACCGACAATTTTGTTTGTTGAATGTCCGTCAAAAATTGATAAAAATATTTGTGTGTGTCAACCATGTCAGTTGATCGGCAGCAACATATTTATTATGGAGTAAAAGAAATAAAGTAACCTCTCAAAATTTTCGTTACGAGCCGGATGCGAAATTCTAACGTTTATTCGCTTAGATTGCAAAAAATAAAGTGATATTTGATTTAGTCTAGTTTAAAAGCTTTTTAAAATGCAGACAATTTATGCGGATATTATATTAACCAGTATAGCGGATAAAAACACAATCAAAACCAGAAATAAATATTCAGAAACGTATTGATTGGTAAACGGACGGAAGAAATTGTATAACAAGTTTGCATATTTTTATATCGTCGATTCGAATGGGCTTGTCAATTTTAATAGGAAGTAGATATGCTCATTCAATCATTTTATTAATTATTGAAAATATTGTACACAAACTGTTTGTTTAGCAAAGTTTGTGTACACTTTACAAACAAATAGTATTAAGTTAAGCAATTACTTAGCCATATTGTATACTTGCGGTTAGCATCAAGTCAAACTTTTTGGTTTATTTGACTACAGTAAATATTTATATAACTGAAATCACAAACAAATTCTCAAAACGCCTAGCTATTTTAGTAAAATGTTACGTTTAAATTGACAATCAGAAAGTTCCATAAGTATCGCATTAATTAATTCTATAAGTCTTGAACTAAAGAGACCTATATTACATTTCAAATTACAATTGTAACTACAAATACAATATGCTATCGAAAAGTAGTATTGCAATGAATACATATATTCGAATTATTTCTAACAGTTAATTGTTACGCCATCTATGTTAATATCAAAATGTGAACTGTCAACTTGTTTGCAAAGCGAATTAAATTTACTGGAGTAGCATTATCCACAAAGCTTAATGCTTGATAAAGACAAATACACTCTTTGTAGAAAACGTTTCCCTGTCCGATCTCTAGACCTAGCAATAAACACACTCGTGCTTTTCCTAGGTTCTTTTACAACTTTATCGGAAACTGTATATGGTTTGGACACAACCGTAAATCAAACCGATACCGTTAGCATTTCCACTATGAAGACATAACCGTAAAATATATATAAGTAATAATATATTATTTGAAACCCAACTAATTCGAGTCAATACAACAGTAGAAATGGCTAAATGAAACGTTGCACAAGCAATATAAAGCGGTACTATGCCCCATTGCATTATATCGTTCATAAAAACATTAAGCACCTTTAATGTTCTATACAGCAGAACAGATGAATTGATTGTTTCACAATCTTTAGTACCCATTTAAATATTTCCACGTATTACTGCATGCACACCATTTATATTCGTTTGCATGATTGTTTTGCATGTCGTATGTGATAAACCACGTGATCTGTGCTATATGCACATATTTCCATGAAAACCAATAACAATTTACTGCTGTTTACATGAAAAGTAATGATTGAATTATTTTTTCTAAATAATTATCCACCCATCAATTTAATATACACTGTTTTACGGCTAATTCTTACCAATTAATTAAAATATTACAGAAGTATTATTTGGTTAATAAGGTGCGTTTGCATATAACAAAAGCATAAAACTAAGCAATTAATTTACCAAAGTATGATTACATATCATCATGACAATTTGTCTTGTACATTTTTAGTAAGTATACAAATTTGTTAAAACAGTACATTTGTTAACTGCATGAAAAAACGACGTGTTTTAAGTGAAAAGAAACGCACAAGTTCTTATTCAACCAAATTACAATGAAAGACACGACATCAGAAATGTTCACGAAAAATAAGAAATCATGTTCCCAGACGCAGATAAAAGCCTTTTGTGAGGCCACTGAAGATACTAAGCCCAGGGTATTTACACTTGATGCAATTTGGCCCATTACCAAACTACTTAAATTTATGGGGTATATTCTCATCACGAAACACCACGATAGCAACGATCGTCAAGATGTATTTTTCTTCAAACTGCAATCCCGAGTCACATTGAATTCCTTGCTAATGCAAATGGTTTACGTACTGATTTGTTTTGGAATAACAATAAATTCGTAAGTAATTCAAAATAAGTTTATGAACATCATACTTTTCATATTAACTTGTTTACTAGCAAATCATTTTTTTGCCAGATTTCTAATAAGCAACTGGGTAGTTTACACGCTTCTCTTTAGCGGAATCTTTTATGGTAATG
>JAQFZH010004186.1:0-12360 GCA_034695485.1 Entomobrya nivalis
GTTGTGGACACAAAGAGTTTACTTGTTTTACGATTTAATGTAATAGGATTCTAAATCAACTGAATACTTAAAAAAAAGTTAGTCAACATTCTGAATTTTTTTACGGGAGCTCTCTGTAACTCCATCAGATTAGGTTAAAATATAACTTCAGTGTTAAGTCACGTGTTCACAAGTTCAGTTTTAGTCAATCATACATACTCACAAATTAAATCAGACACTTAATTATATAAGTGTCTGATTATATGCATATACTACATACATATAATGAAGATATGTAGTTTAAAAACTTATGGAAAAATAACCAAGGATATTCTGTAAACTTATATTTACGTTTTAATGTCGAAAGTTATTTAAAAGTTAATCAATGTATCTAGAAGCTACATGTATATGAGTGTAATGTTAGTTATGTGTGACTTCTGACGACGCGATGATTGGTCGTCGCTAAAAAGTGAACTCAATCAAAAGGAATGCAGATCATCTGAAAACTAATTTTCTTTACGATATTCTGCATCTCTGTGACACAATTAGCATTACATGGAAAAACTTGTTGAACATTTTGCATGGAGAAAAATACGAGCTTGATGATGTTATGTGTTATAGTGGATACACAAAGGTCGCAAACGCACGTCATAACGTTGAGTTATGAACGTTTGCATCAAATTACATTTTTTCCTCTCGTAGCGGCATTCCTCATTCATCATTAAGCATCTCAATTTTTCTTGTAATGGATAATAATGTTTAATTAGTTTAATTTTAAAGGATACATGTTTTGAACTTATGGATATTTTGAGGGGGAATGTTCATGTGTAAACTGTATATCGCCGGCTTGACTATAAACTTGCAAAATATGATGTTGATCCAAAGATGAGTCCAAAATGATATTGAACTATTTATAGTTGCTTTATTAAGCCTATTTACAAAGTAAGTACCATATCGGCTGGCAGGGACACATAATAAAAAAATAGTTGAGTGCTCCTAATAAGTGCATAAATTAATGATTAAAGAAAACACTTGTGTAAAAAACGTATTTATATTAATGCATTTTAAAATGACGTTGCATAAACGTTGATTTTATAAGCAAAATATGTTTATAGGTTTATTGAAATCTTCAGTTTATATTAAAAGGTAGTTAAATATGTTTTGTCGAATTCCGTCTGTCTGCGCGACATATTTTTTTCATTTGAACAACTTAAATATTTTTTAAACAAACTTTACTCGTATTTCTGATGCATGCATGTTTTATTTATAGCCATGTTATGTATAACCTCTTTGCAATCAACTAATAATATTTCGCGTAGTAAAAAATATTATTAGGCTTATTAGGAATTCTGAAACCAATTTGATTTTGATTCAATACTAAAAATCTCATTTGATAACTTATACAAGGTTCAATCAACCTGTAAATATTTATAGACGACTTTTTACTTCAAATAATTTGACAATTCTCAAAGTTTTTTTTACAGTTTCAGGAAAAAATCAGCACAGCGCCAGTTGAAATTATTACTATAAGCATAAAAAAACGTTAATTTTCTATACTAATCTTATATACACCATTTGGAACGGTTTATATAATGCTAGTCCATTGAGATCATTACTGTTAACTACGTATACTCAAATAAACACTCAGATTCTTTTTATAAATAACAGCTTCTGTGAACAGCTCAAAAAATATAGTATACAAAATCATAATAATCAGCTCAGTAGAAAGGAAGACGTTTTTTATACTTTCAATGTTGAAAAAAGATGAAAAAGCCAAAGCCATCATCCAGTAGATTGTACAATTTAACCTCGTCTCTCTCGCCTGCTGTAAAATTGTGAAGCATAGAGCTGGTTTGGTTGAATCATGTCATAATTGAATGATCGTCGTCGTCGTCGTATATTTATATTTACTTTGCACATCTCAGTTAATATTGCACTCTTAACCTTATTTTGCCATATCAAAGAAAAATATGCTGCTATATGAATCATATATAATGAAACGAAGGCAAAGCAAAAAAAATTCTCTACAAAAAAAACGCACTGGAGTATTTTTTTATGAAAAGCTTGCGCAAATACATTAAACTAACAACATACTTATCATCCAACTATAATTGTACAGTAAAGAAACCTTTTAATACGAGGTTTATTAGTATGTTTAAATAAACTATGTTGAAACGTAATAGCGAAAAAAAAGTGATATAATTTGATGATTAAAAATCTTGAGACAGTTTAAATGATACCGTATTTACAAAATAAAAATTGTTTATATATTTTTTTTTATCCTGGGCCCCCGTTCGTTTTTTAATTCTGCAGCTTAGATAACTTTCCGACGAAAATACACTATTGTATTTCTAATGATGTCAATGAGCGTCAAGTTTTTTTTCAAAGATCAAGGGAAGTGGTACTAACAATATATATATCCTGCTGTATTTTGTCCACTTACCTAATAATAATTGTACACGTGTAACATTGCACTTTGCGTTGCATACTTGTAAAACAAACAAGTGCATTCAGAGAGGCTGGCCTTCTGTGCTGGTTTTTTTTCATTACAATTGACATAATTACGTGTTATTATGATGTGTGCCATGTCATGTCAACTACAAAATTCAAGGATTAAATTACTATTGAAAACATTAATTGAACACCACAGTAGTTCTGTTTTTCTGCAAAGGATTGACTTTCATCTTGTTATACTACTGCTTAGTATGTATGTTTCCAATTCCAACTAATTCTATGGCATGAAGGTTTGTTTGTCGAAATCACTTAATCCTAACCTTGAGGTTTTAGACCTCAGAGAGCTGGAGAGACCACAGACCAAGAAGGCCCGACCATTTTTCATGAGTTACATGCCGGCGTATAAAAAAAATGCGGAGTAAAATTCATCCTTTCGCTTTGAAGTTGCCGAGAAGGAAAAGAGTCACATCATTTTATTTACTACGCCATCAGATCGGATTCGTGGTAAAGCATTTAACGATTCTACTAAGCTTTCTCTGGTAACTTTCCACATGTTCAATATGAGGAACAACCCTGGCATCTGGTATTTGAAGTTGGTAAAATGTGTATTGTTCTTTTGATGCTTTTCCGTACAAATGAGAAAGATGTCTAGCTTTTAAAGATTTAAAGAAAATGCTTGAGAACATCAATTTACATGAGAAGGCTATTGAATATATTGGATGCGTATTTGTAGAAGAATAGGATACTTTGAAATTAATTAAATTAAATTAATTGCATTTAAACTATAATATCTGAAAAGTGAGACAGTACTCCTTAAGTATTTATCTAAACGAATTTGGATTTATCAAAATTGTACAGGATTTTTAAAATTCGTACATGTTTTATTGGGATTCGCGAAAGTGATTCGCTTTTTATCTCAAAACTATTTATGAAACTAAAGCTATTAATTTTTTCGTATCTTAAGATCCTGACTTTATTTTGCATGTTATTACCTCATCTTCCGGAAATTCGTAAATACAAAAGAATTGAAGAAAAAGCGAGCGGTTTTTATGTGAAATTCGCAAAACTAGATGTAGCGGTCGCTTAAAAGTAGTATACTGTGCTTGATGGCAGCTAGGGCCGAACATTAGGTTTAGTTGTATTTTACGCAGCATCTCTATGATATTTTGAGGAAGGATCTCGAATCGTTTTTATACTTTGCTTTTTCCCGTCTTCTAATGTTGATATGAGATCTTTCGATTCTACCATCATTGGAACTCTACGCTTTGAAATAGGGATATCCTACTTTTTTTACCTTAATTGCTACAAAAAAATGTTAAATAGGAAGAACGTTCCCGTTTCCAGTTTTATTTGCTGGTATGCACGTGTTCTTCTAAAAATGGCATAATATACCTAGATTCTAAAATAACCTATTTTAAACATACTTTTACGTCATACACCTTCCGCCACCACCGCCGCCGCCTTCCGTTCAGCATTTGCCATTTTTAGAAAAAACTTAATTTACTCTTTTAGCAACATAGGTGTACTTCATAATTTTCAACAATTTGACTATTTCGACTTTCATCGTAAGAGAGTCACAGCATTTTTTTTTTCTTTCAGTTTCTTAAAGCTTGGTTAGCTACTCGGTGAAAGTGGAACCGGTTACTAACTTTAAGGAAAACACTTTTTGATAACGATCTGGAAAAAAATAATATTTTGAGCATGCACACACATAGGAAAAAAACTGTAACGTTTCCCATGAGAGCTTGCACGTATATACTAAGATGAGCCAGGGAAAAATGAGAAAATGAACCTTATCGTCGTTCGTACCTTTCTTCACCACACATGTATATCTTTTATGTTAAGAGTGGAGGGATGAAGTTTCAATTTCCGAATAACATGGCGTCATTACTTATTCCCAGTCAAATGGTCTACGAGGAATTGAGTAAGTGGTGCGAATGAATGTTGCTTGGAGTAAATTTGGTGAACATATTTTTTTATCATGAATGCAACAAGAAGTCATGGTCTCTATCATTTTATTATGACACTCTTCCACAACGCTCTAGATACGAATTAATTAGTTTTTTTTTAATGTAACTCATTATCACTCGATGATAACTGGTAGCTGAAATTTTTTAATGGATTTTGACTAAAATATGTTTAAATTTTTGAAACCGTTTTAAACAAGTGCGTTTTGAAGACCATGACATTTTCAGCGGATGAACAGACAACTAATATATTTATAAAGTGATATTTTTTGTTGTAATGAGCCACTTTTGTGAGAATGACGTAAATAAGTACATTAGGAAACACCCACGTGTTTACCCAAACGTTTTCGATTTTTATTTTCAGAAGCCACCAACAATAAAAAAGGTAACAGAGGAGCAGCGTAGTATTTGCCCATCATTATGCAAAGTGTGTATTTTGAACTCAATTCAATGCTGTTACAATTGGCGTTACAACCATGTCACGTAAGATAACAAGGAAAAAAAACATGCATTCGTCAGGTGACGATTTCCAATATCCACCACTTCTTGTACCACCACTTGGATTACCTATGCTGTTAGAGAATTGATCGCCTTTTTAAATTGAAACTTTGGGGAAGATGATTATATGTATGTTTATAAAATTGTAATGGATTTGGTTGACTGATCACAAAAATTGACAAAAAAGAAACCCACTGGATAACAGATTGAACCCTTTTCATAATACCTTGTTAGAATTCATTCCCTTCCCCAAATTGCAATT
Organism: Entomobrya nivalis; assembly: GCA_034695485.1. NCBI lineage: Eukaryota > Metazoa > Arthropoda > Collembola > Entomobryomorpha > Entomobryidae > Entomobrya > Entomobrya nivalis. Next base: position 5,161 of record JAQFZH010004186.1, read on the forward strand.
CGATTACCTGGTTGACTATATAAAGAAGCAGCATTTTACAAATTTTGTTCTCAGTGACGTTTTTCTGGTTTTTGGGAGCGAACCAAAAAAAAAGAAGCAAAAGGGTGTCAATAAAGAAAAATCAGTACTTTCATATCGACAAAAAAAAGTTTTCCAATATTTTTCGTTGTTTAAAATCTTTTTTGAGTTTTTTTAGAAAATAAAATATAAAAAATACAAATAAAAGGTCTGGAGTTGGGTGTTCTTCAGATAAAAAAAATGTTACTGGTATATAGCAGCGTATTGCTATTTACTTTGCTAACAATACACTTCTCACCAGCAACAGTCGGAGTAGGAGCTGCTGCAGTAGTGGCAGGAGGTACTTGTTTAGAATGTCCCCTAGAGGAGCAGGATCGTCAAGGCAATAGGGGCAAGTTGAGTTTCACTCCTATCCTTGCAGCTTCTGATGAAGGTGACTATCTAAAAGCGATTGCTTTGGCAAATAGTCCTGGAAGTCTCATAGGAGTGGGAGGCGGAGGTGGAGGTGTAAGCCCACATGAACATGAACAACGTGAAAAATCAAGATTTTACCATGCCGCACAACAACTGCAACACCAGCAGAAGATCTTGGCTCAACAGCAACAACGCGTTCCATCATCGTCAGCACCATCATCACCATCCAATTTACTACATTTTTATACATTGCTCAACAAAGGATCAGGACAAGAGCCGAGAGTCATCTTTGACGGGTACTATCTGCAAGATTCAGGAGGAGTTCCAATTCCCACTTCAAGAATTGCCAAAAAGGCCGAACGGGGAATGCGTAAGACAAAAAAAAATATACAACATTGTTATTCTTATTCGATTTTTGAAACGAAAGTGCAAAAAAAATGAATATATAGATTTTTTCTGTAGAACATACATAATTTTTGTTATTTCACGCTTCAAAGGTTCGTTATTTCCCGTTTTCTTTCCAGTTGTTGATGTGCTTGACTACGTGTCAAAACCGGACGATCGGAATAGGCGAGTGGGACAAAGTATGAGGTCAAGCGGATGATAAAATTATATAGTACAACTGTTTTGTAAACCAATAAAGAAATTTTTTGTTTTATTTCAATTATATGTCATGTCAAATTTTTTTTGGTTGTCAATCTGAATTGATGGAGATATGGCAATGTTAGAATTGCCTTTTTCAGCATGCTCGTTACTGAATATTTGAAGACTAAGAAAAAAAAGAAAAAAAATCTATTAGGTATGTATTTTTGTTTATCTTGCAAAAAAAAGTTGCGATGGCGGTGTTGAAAGTTCCTAATAACATTGGTGAGTTACATAATAATTAAGTAAAGTATAGATCATTAGCATATTCTTTGATTCATAATCCCATTGCTGGTCTGGTCTCTCTCTCTCTTTCTCAAATAACCCTTTTCTCCAGTATTTAAATTTGCTAGACGAAGTGCACACCAGCGAGAGTTGCTATTTTACGATGCGGTGTTGCATGCCATTATCATCATCCATTCCCAATATTTGTACAAGTTGTATGGCATTCCAAGATTAGACCTAAAATTGGCAAATCTCATTTACATAACTATATGTTATCCTAATCATTAGGAAACATCGCAACATTGAAAACTAAAAGTATTACTAGCTTTAAAAGATAACATACATATCATACATATATTGTAGTATTAAATTTAGGTGTGTACATTAAATATGTATACATATCGTTAAAAATAAGTTTGTTCAAGAAATTTGTTAGATGTGATGAACTAATAAAACAAAGTTGATTTTGAATTAATTATCAAAAATGTTTCATTCCTGTTTGTATTGCATCGTCGTCATTGGCATATTGGCACCTGTATGCATCGTCATATGGCAGACATGTTATGTATGTATGGCTTTCTTGATGAATCTCTGAAGATGAATATTACACAAATTTAATTTAGCGGATACCTTTGGAAATGGATTTTTAAGCTGCACACTTTGTTCTCCACGTTATAAAACAAAGTTGGCACCATACTTTACTCTCAATTAACCCCAAACCAAAATGATTTTATTTTCAGACTTATAGAAATTCATTAGTACAAAACGCCCACGCAAATATGCAACGCAACTTGCTCACCTACAACTTTCTCCTCTTGTAAAACTATTGTCTATCCATTTAAGCCTACAACTCAATTTTACTCAAGATTTACGATTTCTCATTGAGAGCAATAAATGCATACATTGTTCTTCGCCTTCGTCTTGCACTCCTCTTACAAAATTTGCAAGCAAGTACAAAGTAAAGCCAGCACAAAAGAGTGTCGTCATCGTCGTCGTAGTCGCAGTGGTCGCATGACTCTATTTCTCCAACATTCCATTCAAGATTGCCATACTTACTCCACTGACTTGACTTTGTCCCATTTTTTTATGTGTGTAGAAGGGCGACGGGAATAGTGTGTGTGTTTTCCCTACCAGCCGACAATTACAGTCCGATTACTCGCGTGAATTCATTTTGCCCAGTACGAGAGTAATGCGCTCCGACATGAAATATTATAGTGTACATTACCAACCAACTATACTGGCGTGATTTTGACTGTGTCAAGCAACTTGAACTGCCCTTTTATATTTTATACACATGGAGGAGCTATCACAGTTATTCTTCTACTATAGTCACAAAAAAACAAATCGGCAAAGAAATCAACATGACTCTTTGGCAGAGAGTCATTTACTGTCTTTTCGGATAGATAGGGAGCATATGACAAACTTATTTTGCGCTTTGCTTTGGTGATGTCATCATTATATTATATGCATATTAAGGCAATAGTCTACATTTAAATGGGTAGTGTAAAGGCGTATTCGAAATTCCAAAGTTTCTCTATAAAAAAAGTCCACTGTGGCCCAAACACTCCAAACACAAACTCTCTAGTGGTCCAGTTAGTAAAATTAGTTTTGCCAAAAAAAAATCGTTTTACTTTTGTCGTGCTGCATTGATGTAAGCTTTAGATGTGTAGTATATCACACACCATATATCTTATCATGTAGAAGGCATCAGGAACAAGAGGGAACAACATTACACAGATCGCAACGCAAAATTGTTCAGTTCAGATTTGAGATGTGAGGCAGTGTGTTTTTCAATCTTAGTTTTGCCCAAGAGGAGGTAAAAGAGCAAAAAACTATTTACAACTAGAGAACTACACTACTCTAATGTAAAGTTGTATAAGTGTTATGAGAAGATAAAAAAAGAAGAGTTCTTTACAGTGGCAGAGAGAAGAGCATAAGGTCTAAAAGTTAATGACTTGCAAATAATGAATTCCTGTCTTTCTCTATTCATACTAACAAGAATGTAGACATGAGTTAATAGATAGTTGTCTCTTGTGAGAATTGTGATGGTTGAGCATATTAAATTTCAATTGTTGTAAATGTAGTATTTTAAGAGAGTTTTAGTATCCGCATAAATGAGTTGACTAGCTCACTTATTTACTCGTTTGCTTTTCACTTTACCCAATCTTCAAGTACAATCATCAAGAAAGAGTCTATGAAACCAATGGAGAGATGTGCACTTTCTCTGAGAGTGTGTGGGTATTTAACTTGGAAACAAAGTGGGTATACTTTTTTAACATTTTTGTTTTGTATCGTAAATATTTTAGTTTTATGAATGAAACACATAAACATTATGCGAATGTGAATATCTAAATATGTAATGTGGCTTGTTAAAAAGGAAAAACCACATTTAACCTTAAGAACGACGTACAGTGTCTCAACGATGACGTCTTTATTGTTCCCTTTACTTTATCAACGTTTCACCAATTACGTAATTTTACTACAATCTTTCTATGTCATCACCTCCCACGCATGTATAAATGCTAGTTTTACAATCCAATGCTTGCCGAAAAATTTTCTTTTTTTAAAATGGAATTGAAATAGTTAGGACCTTGTGTCTGTACGTATGAAATTTCATCAGCGAAAATACGATAACTAAATGGTTGCACAAAGTGGACAATTACTTAAATGGATTATGGCGAAATATATTTATATGGGATTTCATCATACGCATACTTATCAAGGGACATGCAAGGCAATGACTTGGGTTGTAAACTTCATGTAGATCATACTTGAACATTTTAGTGAACAAAGCGGAAAGACATGCTAAACAAAATTTATGTAAGTGTATTTCCTACACGAGTATTCTTGCTATCAATAATAACAAAACACAATAACATTCAATGTTTTAATTCATAGTAAAAGAGTAAAACAACCGTGTTTTATTTTCAAAATAGTTTATCAACGAATTAAACAAGACAGACATTATTTCTCCAACTATTCTCTGGAGACAAAAATTCTGGATTATCATTTCGACAAGGAACACAGTTTCCAAGTAATTTTGCTAGCGTTTTGTAGCGAACGATGTAACATAAGCCAACAAACAAAACCGAGAATTCCACAATAGTCAATGGAACATAACCACTTGATCAGCTCTATCGCAAAAACCTACGGGGCATAGAGGAAGCGATTAATTTACGTATACAAATCACTTTGTGTCTCATACACAACAAGTGAAAGTGATCAGAGAAGAAAACAGAGGAAATTTTAGACTTCCCTTTAGTCTTCTCTCTAACAATTTTGGATGGTATAGTTGGATAAATTAGGGAAACCTTTTTACATTCTTATATTTACCTTATGTAAGTACCCGCTGAACTTTCTCATTTGTTGTTAGACTGCGTGCTACATTGTATATTGTATCATACCACAAAAAAATCCCGATTACACTGAAAAAATCAAATAGCTACGCACAAAAAAAGGGTTTAGATACACACCAGGCGGTGGTGTGGTGTTTAAGTAAGTGCGAATTTGGAGCAACCCACAAAATAGGAAATCACAAGACACTTTTTTGCTAAAGAAGGACAAAAAAATGACTTCCTGAAATTGTGTGCCTCGGCAAGGCAAGTAGAACGTAATATCTATTTACAAGAGAGCAATTTTTTTTGATAAATGTGTATAGCGTTTCTCTCTTTCCTTGCTCTAAAACAGAAATACATGTGCAACAGCAAAAAAAATTGTGGACATGAACAAGTGTTAACAAGACCATTGACCAAGTGTTCAATCCTTAAGATTTTAATGGTGGACTTTGTCCACTAGATTACACGAAATAAATACCATGTTTTTTTTCTGCAAAATGGTGGCAGCATTTACGGAAAAGTAGAATACGCAAATCTGTGCAAACTTATCGAAAATCGGAACACATAGGTTTAAGTTAAAAGAGTGAGGATCATACAGTTGTGCTATTCGGATTTTTTTACGTTGCGTTGATTTGAATTTTCTTACGATTCTGTAGACAATAATCTATTACGCAATGTAAACATGCTGCAAACAACCATATATCGTTTCCTATCATGTCGGGCGAGATGGGATTATCAAAGGAAGGGTACAGATGTTAAGGCATTTTTTTTGCATGCATACCCTATTCAATATTCTTCTCGCGTCTTTTTTTTTATTTCTGCTTGTCTTCAACTTCCTTTGTTGCTCCCTCCCTGCACAAAAAAAAATATCTAGTAAACTGGACTGACACTTGACTAGTGTCGTTATTCACTATGTTGAAATCTGTGCACTAATACCCTGAAGAGATCATCAGACACCATTGGCATGATCATCATCACTTTCACTATCACAAAAACAATTTGCAATAGCCGTTTCATTGGGGTGATAAGCAAAGTAAAAAAACCTTAAATTTGGTTGTCGGTGATCCTTTTCCAATCTATGTCACATGCACATATGTACGCTTAAAACATTTAGTATGCATGCACTTTACTAATTTTTGGCTGAGGAACTAGCACGAAATTTTAAAGGTAGTGGTGAAAAATTTTCTATGTATATTTTATTGGAAGCACTTTAAGCAGTGCACATCAATTAGGAAACTTACTCCAAGATAAGATGATATTCTAGAAAGCTGTTATTTCTGACAGGACATTGTTCTTCTTGAAATTTTCTTGCTTGGGATAAATGACTTTCTGGTATCATAAATGGGGATTGGGGAGGGAATGATGTGTTAGTCGAATGTAATAGAACTGCAGCAGATAGTCATCTGAAAGTATTCTTAAGCCACATAGTAATGTGTCTATCATACTGTTATTTTTTTCGTAGTATAATTTGAGAAATGTACATATTTTACATGTGGCTATGGATTGGGTTATTATATAGTCGTCTGTACATCTTTTGGTCTCATCAGAAGAGGCACAGGAATAAAGATGCCATGCAATGCTTCGTGCAATAATGTCTTATCTTTTTTTGAAGAAAAAGGGGAGAAAGTAAAGTGGCCAGTTATTTTTGCATAACCAGATGGATTATTAGTGTATATTCCAACATTTCTTACGTTACTCTCGATCTCCCTCTTCCCATTTCTTTCACAGGCCATCAACTAAAGAGGGTGAATAATGTAATGGAAGACTATTGGTGAAAGCTGAGAGCAATAAAAAATTCTAAATAGTATGCATGTTACGTAACGTAATCTGCAATGGTATGTATGTGAATACTTAAAGGGCCATCTATATTTAAAGTGTAGGTACAAAAGTAAAAGTCTCCTCTGTCTTTTTTTAGCTGATGACACTTCGCAGTTTCTTCAATGTACTTATCTAAGACATCTGTGAGAAATGCAGTTTCTAGAAATAGCTCCTTTTTATTGCATTATATTGTTTTTATCTTGAATCCAGGGAAATTTGAGTAAAATCTTGATGAGCATCTTATCTTATCATGAGCAAAATTTAACAATGAAAGGAATCAGTTGCCAATGAACCAGTAAATTCAGACAAATTTTGGAAATAAATAAGAATAAAGGATTTGCACTGCACCAACCAGCATCAATGGTTAACACGCCTTTTGTACTTAGGAATATAACTCTACTTTAATGAATCGTGTAGTGTTCTGAATAAGTATAATTAATTCAAGTATGAAGTATGCATTTAATACTAGAATAAGTTACAGACCACGTGAATCACTCCAATGATATGAGTTTCTAGTAACGGAAGCTTTTTTACTGACATCGTCGACGTCTACAAATAAATATACTTGGAATTGTTTCAAATTATCTCAGAATTCACTGACAATGCGATGAGAGTCTGTAACTATCTTCACCTATCAAACTGTCCAATTTTTTTTCTGGAATGAGTACAAATACAAAACTAAATAAATAGAATTAACACAACAAATTAAGTATTAATACAAGCCATTGTGCATGACCCGACATGATTT
>JAQFZH010004187.1:0-12359 GCA_034695485.1 Entomobrya nivalis
ATTGAACTGGTAGTTCGAAATTAGACAAGTCTTTAGGATATTGCAGTACAATTCAATCGACAAATAAAGAGTAAAAGTAGATTACTTTTACTGTCCTTAGATTCCTGCTTGAAGACAACTATTTGTTCAAATTCTGCTTCCTGCAAAATACTGGAATAGTTGCACTCGATGTCTGCTTTGCATAAACTAGAATAAACATATAGCCTTTAGTGTCCTCAGATGCGTTACACTTCATTGTAAATACAAATATTCACATGGAACCTTAATTTTTATAATGACTGGTGAAAGTTAAAATAAAACAAAACTTCCTATTAGGAAAACATTTCTTTCGTAGAAAAATAAAAGCTTTGATATACATACACATACAGTTTGCTTTGAAGAGTGGCTTTTATTTATTAAGGTTTCATTTAAATATGTTAAAAAATATCACAATCTAAATCTTCTTGATGATTTAGCAAGCATATTGATGAACACAAACTTTAATACAAACGTATTTAAAATCGTTTGTATACATAGAGGCATCACAAAGTATTACGTTTATTCATTGCCATCTTTCATTTAAACCAAATTTGAATATTACTTTTTGACAAATTCTCCTTCCGTTCTCAATCCTTTTCACAGAACCATCAACATTACAATGATGACAAATACCAATGTATTTTTTCTGTAGTCAATGCGTTCAACAGGCCAACACTTGCTAGCATGTTGACTGATGTCACAAGTGAAAACATGCTAAGAGTTGATTTGAGCTTTCCCTTTCAAACTTTCTATGCAGGTACATTTACACCTGTGTTCGATGCTCTCTTTTGGAAACCTGTAGCGTTTGAAAGACTAATGTGGTTTGTGGCTTTTTTTAGATGTATGCCATCAGCTCCCACAAAATTACGACGACTTGATAACCTTACTTCTTATTGCTGCTAAGCTGGGCTTGAGATCACACCTTCTCCCCAAAAAAGAAAAAGTGATTTTATCATGTTACCCCAAAAAAGATAAGGCATTGCATTTTCTTGATTTATTATAATGGAGCATCTTACCATTAACTTGAGCCAGAACTATTGACATTTTCGAATTTAAGGACTGCATCTTTTATAATAGTGTACACGCTTATATTTATTTTAGCTTTTGTGGGAAACGTTATTGCGATTTCAGTAGTTTATGCCAAACCTCGAATCAGAAATGTGACAAATATGTTCATCTTTAACTTAGCTGTAGCAGGTATACTAGTGGTTATGTTTTGTGTGCCTGTTTCTCTAATGGCGAACATACTTATTCATAAGTTATAAGTTTTCGTTATTACAAATTGCTGTATTTTGTCTGGAAAAACCTTACAGGTTGTTTTTTACTTTAAATTTTTTGGTACGATCATCTGCAAGGTTTTGACTTATGCACAAAATGTGTCAGTTTTTCTCCTGTTTACTTTCTTGTTGTTAATTCAGCTGGCAGGTTTGTTTGCAAAAAAATCAATAAAAAATTAACAATTTGAAATAATCGACCCGAAAGTAATTAAACAATTACTTCCTTACATAAAACAATGAATGTTTTTGTAATACAGATGCCGTTCCTTATATAGTTATATTGGAAAGGTAGAGGGTATTTCAAGTTGTAAGCAAAAATAGTGGTCTTATTTTTAATCGTCTCTAATAACTAATTAACAGTAGTATACAATTTGTTTTTGTCCTGATTACAATCCCAATGAGGAATATATTTATTAATTCATATTTTCAGGAAAACTGGGAATCGTATCAATACCTCACAGACTTTTCCTTCCTAAAAAATAAGCATCCATCCCGGAAACGTTTTGATTCACATGTTCGTTAGAGTCGAGTCATAATAGAGTCACAAGGGAGTTGATATTTGTTTCAGTAGCTTTCGCAGTTTGCTGGCTGACATTTCATAGATAATTTACCAGAATTAAGTTGCTCATCACTACCTACTTTTACCTTACAGATATTCTAATTCCCATATCACATCCAACAGTTACAGTAATATTTTCTTGTATGGTTTTCATAGAAAGTTTACGGCTAAAATAAAACTCAATTGCGTAAAATATGATGTAAACTAGTTAAAACCTAATGTCTTATTGTAATATGTTCATCGTTGGTTGGGAAATATATTGCTCATTTTGAATTGAATAAGCAGATTAGTCACTTTTCTAATACGATTAGTAGATTTTGAGAATGTAGGCCAGCGTTTCTATTATATTCTAAAGAAAGTGGATTCTTGCGAAAGTTTATAGCCGCAGTATTTACGATAAATGTTAGGTAAACTGATATAAAACACATTGTTCAATGAATTAAAACAAAGTTGGTATATATAAAATATTAATAAATAAGTATAGGCTGAAAAGAAGTCAAACCAGTTCATACAAGTATAGTTTATACAAGCTATTTTGGAATCGCTATACTAAAGTGGAATAACTTAGAGAATATGGAAAATTTCAAGTTATACATTCATATGCAAATACACGTATTTTGTATATGTATACTCAGTATATTAATTTTATGTTGTAAACAAATCAGACTTACTGATATCACGGGGGCCTGTGGTCATTTGGATAACTTTCTCACGATTCTCACCTTACCCATTTGGTTTTAAATGTACATATAAGCCACACAATCATATAAAGTCAACTCAGGTCTCGATTAAAAGAAGTTTGTCTGGTTTCTGTAACTTCACTCAAACGAAATGGTTTTCCTTGACCTTTCCTGTTTGAAGGCCAAAACAGATATAGGATTTCATTTCATGGACAATTATAATAATAAGCAGTCCATGTATTTTGATCTTTAAGGTAATTAGTTTGGTTTAGGACGGTAAAAACAAAAGAAAGATAATTGTATCCTTTTTGTAACTTATAAAATCCCAGAAAAAAATATACGTTGGGTTTTGCTGCTAAACTTTCCCGATGTAATTTTCCTTAATCTTTTGGAACATGAGAACGTTTCTTTTTGTTCGCACAAAAAAATCAAGGTCAGACAACTTACATAGGCAATAATGGATACATACGATGCAACAAGTCAAGAAAAAGGTAGGTTCTCAGTAGTATTGCTTTCACAATAATGCATGTGTATACGTAAGGGAGATGAGATTAGTGCACATCAGTAGATATATGGCGTTATACAACAGGTTGCTGCATGCACATGAGTCGGGTGAAAGCAAAACTGGTACGTTTTGCAAAAGTAAGTTTCACGTAATATTAATAGATTCTGGCCTATTGTATTCTAAATCTGTCTAACATTAAACAACTTCAAACACTATTGATGAGTTAGTACTTACTAGCACAAGTTTATAATCAAAGTTATATGAACATTTTAAAGGCTTCTCTTTTGGTTTTATGAGTTGGACCAAGTTGTAAATTTTGTTCTTTTGTCGTTATGTAACCTTTGTCACTAATGTTTTTTTAATCGATTTGACGTGTTTTCGTTAAAAGAGCGAACAATAACTCAATCAACATATACAAATCGTTTCATAGAAGCACAAAAGCATGTCTCAAGGAATGTGGAATGCCCATCACTAAACCTGAAAAAAAGCAGAGAGTAATTTCAAAATAAACTTCCGGTGTTTCATTTTTTTGTATAATTTGAGCTATTACACAAGCTTGTTAAAGAGAAAGTTCTTATAATTGACATTAACAATTGTTGTATAATTTGAGACTTCAACGATGAACAGCCCCATACTACATTTCTGCATCACAGCATCAAAAACCAGCAACAATGATGTACCATTTACACACATAATTACTAACACACATCTCTGTCCTTTAGCTCGATATTACCTGTTTTTCCTCTCCTTTTCTCATCATTGTCTACCATATCCACCACCACACTTACTAACACTATTATGTACTACACACACACACATATCAACCTTTTATACTCTTTTTACCTATATTATACGTGTATTGTCTATACTACACTCATTCTGTTTGTAGCCACCGTTCATGCTATTTCTTAATAAAATACTGCACATGACTGACGAAAAACTCCGTGTAAAATCCTCATTTCTTTTACCCAATTTCATCTTCATAAATCGGAAACTGATTAATAAATTCTTCGAAGCATTTTAATTAATAAAATAACGTCAGCACAAGACAATCAATGTTTCCCTAAATAGTATTTACTGTCAGACCTTAGCCAGAGGCGTAAACATGCAAGTTCATGCAAGAAAATGACTTTTCGATGCTTCCATAATATTATTTTCGTTTCCAGTAAGGAACTAGCTAAATTTCATTAGAAAACATCATTATATAACTATATAAATTTTGTTAAATGTATTCGGTGAATTGCTGAAAAAATGACCGTATCCTAAATATTATCAACCAATCCTAATACTTGTCCATTAAATAGTTTATATATTCACAATATGCTGCAATTTATTTTATTTTATTTATGTAATTTAAGCCATGTGTTTTGATGGTTTTTAGCATGGTGACTTACTACATGTTTTATCACTTTGAATTATTAAAAATGTACTAATTTAAAAAAAAAATTGCAAAACAAACAAATTACCTTTCAACTGGTCAAATTTGACTTTGATGGAAATGACTTTTTTAGATCTGAATTTTATTATCAAAGAATACGTTCGGTGAAAAACTTGACGAAAACTTACCAAAATATATTAGCAAAAACATTGTATGGCATGGTAAAATGTGATACTGTTATGTAGTTGCAGTCTGCTGTACAGATTAAAAAAAAATTAGTGCTAATTTTCCTCGACTCAAAAATAAGTTTTCCATTTTTAGCAAAACAAACTTAAAACTTATTTGCATACTATTCAGTAAGAGAATGCATATTTTATAAAATGCAGGTTTCACTTTAACTTGATTCTACAAAAACCTAAAACGAACTAATAAACAATGGCAACAATATAACGATTCACTTAAATGTGATTAAATATTCACTATATAAATAAATAATGAATTTAAGTGCCATATTCAAAAATAATGATACTACTAAAATACTTAAACATAAACAATGCTTAAATCTTAAAACTGTATTATTGTTTCTAGAACTTAATGTCCTCAATATATATTTTTAATCTATGCTTATTTTAGCCGGAACTTTGATAAGAAAATATAGAATTGAACTAGATGTAAGTTTCATTATATCATCGTATGTAAGTTAAACAAAAATAGACTTTTAGTAATAGAAATTTGCTAAAAATACCTTTTTTTAAATTAGCCAATATTATTAATATAATAGGTTAAGCTAATATTTATTTCTGCTTTGACTTGTTCTACTTACAAAACGTTGAAAATAGCTTATAAGTTTAAATAAAGTTATTTAACTACCTTGAATTTTTTTTATTGTAAGGATATTTGTAAAATACTTAAATTACATTAAATACAATAATAATTCTTAATACGAAACATTATCAAGTAATACCATATTGATCGTATTATCAACTATAGTATTGTAGATATGTAGACCAAGCTGATTTACGCAAACTCCGTAAGGTCCCAAATTAAATCCAGTTGGCTTGCAAGCTCTCAATCGTTTCCTGTCTTCTTTTCTTAACGAATGGGATGTCCAATATAATTTAAAATTTTCAGTATGCCTAAACGGAATACTACCAAGATATGTTAAAAGTAGTACAATAAAAATAGCCATGCATAGGGCTGATGGGAAAGCAATATAAATAACAATATACAATTGATCAAACATTCGAAATGTTACGTATGCGTAACATGACGCCAGTAGTATTCCTGACGAGATAAATGTTAACAAATACAGACTATAAACGTTATTTCCAAGCTGAAAAAATATCTGCGTGCATCTAAACTGTGTGTAACAACTTGAAAATCGTAACTTTGGTCTTTGGGAGTAAAAAGGAGTGTTTTTTGTAAACATGTTTTTTGAGTAAATTATTATGTTTTCAGTAATCGCTATTGTAAAAAGTAAGACTGGTATATCAGTTGCTACGCCAAAGGAACCTGTAATTGCGAGCATCAGTGCTTCACATATTTTGACAGAAATACTGCTTCCAAAAATGATTTGCAAATGTAAAAAAGGGAGAAAGAATGGAGATATCACAAATGCCGGAACCAATAAGCAGAAACAAAATGAAATGGTGTAAATCACAAGTTCCTTTGATGCCACTACATTGTTGAACTTTGACGATATGAGTGAAGCACTTTTGGAGCGCTTTAGTTGTTTGACGGTTTGATTAACGAGAAAAATTAGTTCAGAACTTTGATTAATGTTTAAATGGCAAGCTGGCAAAATAGTTATAATTAAACACAACACAATAAAATATAAGATGGGTTGTTCCAAGTGCATAATTGTGTAAGAGTGCCAGTGAAAAAATAACCAGGTAAGGTGGAATAGAGTAATTGGTAAAAGATAAAATACAGCTATAAATAAACTTATATAACGAAACAGTTGGTGACGGGTTTTACTATACAGGGAGCTTTTTATTAGCTGATTAGTTTTTGGGTCGACGGCGTACGGTGGCGGTATCCAGTTTTGGATTTTTAAAAGTATTTTGTAGGTTCCTGAAGTTAGCGACATTTTAAGCTGGGTTAGGTTTTCCTTTCTAGCAAAGTTAGATTTAAGGCAACGCTCCGGTTGTATAATTTGGTATCAAACTTGAAATATTATTTGACGTTTGAAACGCGGTTGCTTTTGCAGTTACGCTTAAAGTAAATAGATATTTGCAAAATATTGGTTTGTTTTGCAAAGAGAATTTTTCAAACGGATTTGGTGGAGATGTGAATCTAAAGGCTACTTTAAATTTGGAAAGATCTAAAGTTTTAAAGAGTATTTTTTGGGAACTTTAAATGCTGAGGATATTAAGCGTAGAGAAATATCAAATCATAATCGATTTTTTTTACTTGCTTTTAAAGATAACATCGAATAGGTACTAAGAAGAACCCATGTAAAATTCCAGTATTAAATAAGCGATTTACCTATTTTAGGAAATTTATCAAAGTGGGTCATACATCGGGTGGAATGGAGCTATTTTAATACCTAATTGCGCAATAATTTAAGAATAGGGGAATAAAGTAAGTCCATAATCATTTAAAACTGTGATAAAAAAAATTGTAAAAATACTGCTTTCGAATACCTAATTCTATTTTAGGTCAATATTACGTACTGTGGAATGTGTTACGAAATAAATAGAATGCTTAAATAGCATTTGTTGAAAAGTGGATAACCGGGCATATTTGAATTTACCTAAACTTCAAATGAAACATATTTTATTTCGTTTGAAAATACCAGAAACTGTTAACATTTTGACAATTAAATGCTTAAATCAACAAAAAGAGCCAAAAAATCTTATACTAAAATATTATTTTTCAGCAAGTATACTGAACAAAGTATAAATAAGCTGTGCGATAAAGTGTATTTATTTAATTCGGGGTGCGGGGGTGGATTGGTCTGGGGGGTGCTTTTTAGTAAGTCCCCATTGCTTATACAACAATTTGGTGATAAAACGGCTTAGGACCCATTATACTTCACAACTCACGTATTTCTTCTGATGCATCTTAAATTACACATTAAATTTAACCTACATTTTAAGAATCATGAGTAGATTTATGGAATATTTCAAAACAGTCTGTAAGTAGTTAACCTTAAGATCCCTATCTACAATATCAAAATTTCCTTAGAATTAAAGTAAATATAACCTTCCACGGTTAACCCTACTTCTAAAATACCTAACATCATCACAGTAAAAAACGGTGCATATAAATATATATGGAATGGCAAAACATTAAATCCTTAAAGTGCAACATTTACACCAAATATAATCACAAAAAATACTGCTGTAAGAAACACACTATTAAGCAGTTTGCCACATTCTTCTAATAAAACCAAGCCGAGAAAGAATTCTCGATATATTTGTAAAGCTGAGTGGTTAACATTTATATTTGACATATACTTTGTTATAGACATCATTAGCTGAAACATGTTTATATTAAATACCAATTTAGTAGCCATGGAGACCACAGTACACTCCATTAAAAGTATGTGGAACACAGCACGAATTATTTTAAGAAAACTATTTTCGTAAAAATTTGGCCATGAAAATAGTTCTTCAGGGGAAAAGGAATAAAGCCAAATATTGATTGATTGATTGATTATTTTTATTTATTAGTATACTTTGAGCATTTGCCCATGAATACTGGATATACATTACATTTCAAATACAATTTGGTTCAAATACATATATAATCATTCAAATATTCTTATTTCTTACAAAATTTTCATCGAGTTCGCTTATTCACTAGTTTATTTCTGATAACGTGGTACCAACAAAGTACACAAAGCTAAATAACAATATTCATCTGCAGCTCATATAACCTTATAAAACCTACTACTTATATCCTATTTGACTTTCCTACATAACGCTGAAGCAGATTGGAGAATCTGCATAACACTGCATAAATAACCATTTTAACACGCCAATTTAACTCTGTATAACTGAGTTCGCCTTTATAACTTCTATTGTAGTGATGATACAACAACCTTTAAGCAACTATAAATTTGTTGAAGCGTTACATGTCTTTCAAGCAACAAGTAAGAGTATCAGAAGGTGCTAGTGTAAAATTCACAATACTTTTAACCTTCATTAGCCTATCAATCTTTATAACATTTGCTGTGAACGCTGCATCTTTACAAATATTTTTACCTGCCTAACCTGTAGCATATATCACTTTACACAACTTTATTTCTGCTTAAAATATGCTCTCTACCAATAAAGTTACATACGTAGTTCTTTATACTGATAAAATTTATTTCACGCCGTCTGAGTTTACTGTTCCAAATGAGTGATCCGAGATGTTAAATGCTATTTTATTCTATTTTCCATTTTCTTGTTTCTCATCCGTGCTACTCAAGGCCAGAGTCTTCACCTGCGCATTCGCTGCTGTATAAATTCTTTCCGATGATCCATCGTTGCTCTTATTGTTATGTACGTTGCATACACAATGTTCATATTTATCATCTGCTATTGAAACTCTGTGTGCTGATGGTTTTAATCGGTGACAATTGCTGAAAATTTTGGCTTTTTCTGCTGTTGAACGTAATGTGAATATTCCATAAAAATGTCCAGCTTTAGCTTTTTTGATTGACCCGCTTACAACGTCTGGTTTGACAAACAAGTTAAGGTTACAAAAATTCACGAACCATTCTTTGTCTGATATATCTTCGCTTTTCTTTTGTATTCCATGAATCACTAAATTTCTTCCATATGGCTTGTTTGAGGTATTTTTTGCACTTTTCCTGGATATTTTTCGATTTTCTGTCTGTTTTTCCTTCTTTTGTTCATTTTCACGAGCCAAAGACTGCAATTTTGTCTCACAGGTGCTCAATTTATTAATCAATTGGTCAACTTTAGACTTTAAATCACAAAGATCTGTTTTTAAATTTTGCACTTCTATGTAGTGTTCTTGCTGTATAACAGCTATTTCTTTGCACGCTTCCACCGTAGAATTATCTTTAAACTGACTTGCAATTTCTCGAATAGTGTTTCGGATTTCTTGAAATTCTGCTTCAAGTTTACTTATGCGTTGGTAATCTCTTATTCTACTTTGTGTACCCATTTTTTCTTCAGCTTGTCACGATTGGCTAACTTCTTCCCTGAATAACATTTGCCTCTTACCACTACCGCGTCTAGATGCGAACTAATAAAGCCAAATATAGGATATATCCATGTTGGAGTATACAAGAAATGTGGGAAGTGCCACACCCAATAATACGTATTGATTGTAGAGCACGTTAAGAGCCATAATTCCAAACCAATCAATATTCGATCTTGTCTCAGCGTTCACCAATACGAATTTTGATATTTCTACAAGAAATGTATGGTATCATTTCAAATCTACTTATATTCGAAAAAAACGTATTGCAATTTAAAATTTTAGCAGACCAAATTTTCAGATTACCTGATAATAGAGCTGTGTTTAAATCCATATCTTGAACTTCAGTTATTTTCAGTAAATGTTGTCGTCGAATACCCCAATTTATCACGAGAGACCCTTCTTCTCCATATTTGGAATATCCATATTCACAAAGAAGAACAGCTGGTATAACGAATGCTCCGAATAGACCAACCATGATCATATTTTTGGTGTCAAGAACACCGGGGAAATGTTTCAAAAGAAAAAGACAATACAAACCAGTTATGCTAAGCAAAACAATAAAAGATCCAACTATAACCCGGCGTAAACTGCAACCACAAATCTTTTTTCCTCTATTTTTATCACAAGATATTAATTTGTTTTCAAAGTCCCAACCAAGTGGAATGGGAAATAACCTGTTGGCTAGCAACTGGCTGATTTCGTTGCTTTTTAAAAGAAGTGTTGTTGCCATATTTTTCTTTGGGAAGGTTTTCAGTCGGAAAGATTTTAAATAATGCTGTCTAGACGAAATTAGCAAACAAAATGGAAAATAGTTTTTAGTTAAATTATTTACCAGTTTTGGTTTCGTGCCAAGTTTGAGCTTTCTAGATTAAAGGATAAGCTCAATATTTTGAAACGAACAAATTTGAATATATAAATAATTGAGTGCCTTTAGCGTTTCGATAATAATCCTTTCATTAAATTAAATGAGTTGACTTATTGTCATAAGAAAACGTACATATTTATCATCATAATATTTTAAAGGAAGTCAAGTACCTAAATGCGATTTAAAAATATCAAAAGACCAACAAACATTACAAATTCATCTTACTATTGCGCAGTAAGAATGCCAAGACATGGGACTAAGAATTTGATATGTCTAATAAACTGTACAAGAAAAAAATTATAGTACACAATTGGAAGCAGCCTACGCAACTACGCTCCTGATTTCCATGCATTCTTATATATAATTAAATATTAAAAGCTGATTGCGACTCTAAAAGTGAAATATGAAAATCAAGATATTTTTGGATATTTAACGTCAGTATTTTTCTAGTAGAGGATGAGTTCACTTCCGATTTCTTGCTGTCAAGTGAAAATTACTTTTTGCTATATTGTTAAAGCTAGTTTCGTTACACGAGTAACAAAACAGAGTAGAAATGGCTAATTTTACTGTAAACGTATTTCCAAACGACGGAGAAGACGATAATCCGTACATTAATTCAAATATAAATCTAAAAGAAAATGTGGTATGAAGTGTCCATGTTTTATTTTAACAATTCGTTTGATTTAGTACAATATTGAGTCTCATAAAACGAATCATTTTTATTTATAGCTGTATCAGATTTTCTGGACGATGTGCTACACGTACCTGATGCTAAGGTTCATGATAATTTTATACGTAAGTCTAATTTAACATAATATATTTCACGAATAAGTATACACGAAAAATATATATCAAGACTAATTAAATTGATTTACTGTAGCGTCGATTGGGTTTCGTGGACGACTGAAGTACAAAACTGAAAGACAAAAAAGGTACTAACAAACTGGTGCTTATGCTAACAAATATGTCACTCCAGCATTTACTTTTATTCTCGATACAAAACATTATAGAAAAAGTATCTATATTCTATTTAATTACGTGTCTGGATCTTTTTTATTGTGAAATTTATTGTAGCTTTTTTAATTCCATTGAAATGTTAACAAAGCGGATATTGTCGAAGTCCATTAAAATATTCCAGTATTTTATTTCCAGAGCTATGTAAATTCCCTTATAATTATCTAAATTATAAGTACTATGTATCATTGACAATTTTAGTATTTTAAAATTGGCCTAGACTACTATAACTTTATAGGGTAATTAATTTGTGGTAAGTAAACTGCATGCTTAAGAAAATGTTATTTTTTGTAAATCGATTTTACAGATCAATATGGTCAAATATTTATAAAATTAAGTTTAATATGAAAAATAATATTTGTCTATGTAAATACTGAAAAAATGCCATTGCGGGTGATTGAATGCAAAGTTATTTATTTATTAAGTTTACTTAAACATTTTGCTAAAAATTGATACACTTTTAAAATCTGAGAACATTTAGTTTATAGTATTTCGTGACATTGTTCCCAAAATTACATAATAATTTGAAATAGACTAGTATATGTATTTATGTAAGTGTGACTGTATTACCTGAAAACAAATGTACTTCTTAACTGAAAACGTCTAATAAATTATTTATTAAAATTTAGATAAACCGTTTAATGTTTTATTACGATATCGCATACAGCTTCATTCCATTTTGTAAATTTACGTAAGCTATCTTCACACACTTACAATTTGGCAAATTTAGCATAAAATTAATACATCCGGCACTTTGTTGACATCAACATACGCCATTTCTTCAAATGCGAAAAAAGAGGAATGAGTCGGAGTTCCAAGCAAAAGGAGAAATGTTAGAGAAACTCCAAGCCTTGAAAATCAGAGGAGTAACTTAATTTATTAGCTATACGAGCATATACA
>JAQFZH010004188.1:0-12353 GCA_034695485.1 Entomobrya nivalis
CCAATATTTGGTATTACCCCGGAGAAAAAAGGCTTGGCCAAGGAGCAACCTCCATAGTACACCAGGGGTACTTTGGGAGAAAAGCAACTCGAGCTGCTATTAAAGAAATTAAGAAGGAACACAATGCGGTTTTTAAGAAAGAGCTAGACATTTTCATGACTTTGATGGGTGATCAGAAGAGTCATCACCCCAACGTCGTCAGATTATTTCATTGGACTGAATACGACGGTTTGCTATACATTGCGATGGAGCAGGCTACTTGGGATTTGAAGAATTTTTTAGTACTCTACCCAAATCGAGATCACAGGATCATTCTGAAAATTTCTTACGATGCAGCCCTGGGTCTTCAGTTCCTACATACAAATAACATACTACACAGAGATATAAAACCGGAAAATGTTTTGATATTTGGGGTCAATTTAAATCCAGTTGCCAAACTAGGGGATTTTGGAGTTAGTCGTAAAATGACAAGTTTAACAAGCACAATGTCGAAGAGTACAGGAACTGACACTTGGATGTCCCCTGAAGCCATAACTGCAATGCACAATGAACAACCCTTTCCAAATTCTAAGGCCTTGGACGTATTTTCTTTGGGAATGACGATATACTTTATAGTTTCAAAGGGTAACCATCCATTTGCCAAGAGTCAGAAATACGGTAGCTTCCCATTGATGAACATCAAGGACCTTGATGTGGTACCATTGCCGTTACCAGAAGCTAACAAGTACATGGAAGTTAACCGTTTATTAGCTGCGATGATGAATAAAAGGGCAGCTAATAGACCAACCATTAACCAAGTATGCGATGATCCAGCATTTGATTTTCATCGATCACACGTTCAAGTTTATACAGAATTATCAACGGATGAATCTTGGGAAGCTGTCGGTGGTAACGTGCCATTAAGCTCGAAACATAAAGGCCCGCCTCCAATTCCGGTTGAAATGGGATTTGGCGGAACTCCCAGTAAACCAATGGGAATGGGACTAACATCTCAGTGTGAAGATAATAATAATAATATCATGAACAGAGTAAGAAATTCAGGAATTTCTCCCCTCCAAAATTTACTCGAACGACCTGTATACTTCCTGCAAGCTGCTAACAAACAAAAGTTGAATCCTAATCACGTACAGGTTAATAAAGCAATATTCCCAACACAAACTCAAGTATATACAAAATTTGGTGAGACGCAACGACAGATTGGCAAAAATGATTGCGGAGCATTAAATCTGGCTGTACATAAAAATGATACCACACCAGCGATAGCCAACTCATATAATCAAAATGTGGGACAGCAAAACCAAACATATCATATTCCGACTGCTGGTTTAGGCAGTGGTCTAGAAAACTCCCCAAATAATGACTTTGTCCGAGAGCCACCCACAGTACCCACAGTACTATTATTGTGGAGATAGCAACTCTGGGTCTTACATGTTGAAGATATATGATTGGCCTTCAGTTGTATCGCACTCTACTGCAGATAATTTTCCCACTATTCAAAGTTATTCTACCTCTCCGCCTGTGATCTCCTTACCAAATTCAAATAATGATTACAATGATATCGCACGTCGTGACGTTAGGGAGCATTATTACCCAGGCTTCCCAAATAATGCTTTGGAACAAACCCCATCATTAATAACTGAATTTGAAAAATATTTTAGAACCTATCTTAGGAAAAAGGGCTGCAATTTCAATCAAACATCACTATAATTATTTTAGTTGCAAAACTAAATATTATTACGTGTAATAAGTTGATTGTCTTATTAATCCACACCATTCTACTTTCATCTTCTTTGATTATATAAAATATAAAATTACAACATGTACTACAAATATGAACAAAGACGGAGTATTAATATTATCCCTTTATTTAGGTTAGCATAATTTTAAAATTAATCTCTGCTGTATGAGGTACTGATGGAATGACGTTTTCAATAAAAAAAGAAACTCCAAATAATCATTAAACAATCTTTTACTCTAGCTATTACAACATATTAATATTATTTTACTGGCTGCAATTTGCAACATATGCATATGTATTCATTTGCATACGGTTATTATCTGCTCTTATGAAGCTACTGAAAAACATTTTTTTACAAAACAAAACTAAAAATGAACGATTATATTTTTTAAACAAAAATCGTGCATTATTTGATAATTTTTTATATAAACATATATCTATTAAACTACTTATTGATCGACCTCAAATACAGCCCAATTTTAATAATATTGTCACTCAAGATAACACACTGATATCCTAATGTAAACATTTGATGTCATCAAAAGGCAATATAAAAACGTATACACCGACTTTGAACTGACATTGATCAGATATTATTTACATTTACTCTTGACCACATTTTTGTCAAAAAAACATCACAATACATCATGAATGTTAGGGGTTATTCTGACTGCAGTATATATTGAGACTAAATACTGAAATCGGATTATTCCATATCACAACATTGTGGTAAGTTAGGTATTTTATACTTGAAAGACTTTTACAATGTTGGTTGTATTGCACATATGTAAGTGGTAACAAAATAAGTAAGAAATTGGCATATATGGTGTTAGATGCTGTGCTCTAATTAAAATTATAACATCAATTAACATGATTTGACTTAAATCATTGGTGTGATATTCAGTTTAATCAGCGAGTTACTTATCTGGAGATGGTTTTGTATGCAAAAAATATGCATGGAAAGTATCACTAATCAATTATAAAATCAATATGCACATGTCACCGATAATAAGTACAATTATACCCTAATGGTGTTGTTTTTTACTTCAACTTTAATTACATTCAACATATCACGTATATTGATTGGGTGACTAAGTCCGTCAGTGAAAAACTGGGCCACTGAGATAAGCCGATATCCTTATCCCTTAGAACAATACTTTTGCATAGAATGTGAAAAAGGGTAAAAATGAACCAAGTGAAAATCTCCGCGCAGCACCAAAAAATTATATAATATGTACATTTAAGGTAACTTTAATCATCGATGAAATATATTGAATCGAATTATATTGATTTTCGTGACTTTGTACGGTTAACCATATCATAATAAATGAAAAATCAGTCCAGCTATGTTTAAACCTTAAATGAACATATTACATAATTTTTTTGGTGCTGGGCGGAGATTTACACTTGGTTCATTTTTTTACCCTTTTTATCACGTTTTTTTCAAAAGTATTGTTCTAAGAGATAAGGATATCGGCTTATCTCAGGGGCCCAGTTTTTCACTGACGGACTTTGTCATATCACCCGTATATTGCATGTTTTTGCTGATTTTAAATTAAAAAAAAAAACAGTTTTATTTTCAAATAAAATATTTAAATACATTAGTTAGCTTATATATGTAAAGTAACCTAAATGTAATGTTCATTTAAACTAAAAATATATATTTGTAGGTAAATTATTAGCACAAAATTTATACTAAACTCGTCATCACCTTGACGTCAACATTGTCATAATATTTGTAAAAGATTTCCCTGAAGGACGCAAAGCACGGAGCATTCTGCTCAACAATACCACAAAACAAGAAAACGACAATATCCGGGAAAAGTTCCATAAAGTATTCTACATACATCTTCTTTGAATACTCCAATACCCCCTTATTACTAATCATTAACCGATCCCTCATTAAATCTGGAAGCATTTCCTTAAAATGCTCATCCTTATCCCTGATCAGCTCAACCAAGGAAAACAGTGGATCCCCAAAGTATTTTTTATTTCCTTTACCAGTTCGTTGAAAAAGTCGCCTGTCAACAACATAAACCCAGTCCAACGTTCTACTATACATTGCCTGATGAAATGACATATATTCCTTCTCGATGTTATCTCTGATTTGCTTACATTCCACAGTATACTGATCACTCACCGTCGAGGACAACTCACAATAAAGTCCAAACGTTTTCGAGAGTCCCAAAATAACGGATGATTAATAATCTGTTTTATAATTGGTCGATTTTCTGCTGTTTTTTGCATCATCTAATTTAATAAATGGTCAAACAAGTAGCATTTCTTTGTTTGGCTGAGCTCTGCCGGTTTTACATTTGGATCAATAATATTCATCGTTTCATTTTCACCATGTTGCTAGCTGTGTCCAAATGAATGCACACCATTAGGAAGGTCCAAAGGTCGTTAGTATACCAGGGGTACTTTGGAAGTATAGAAACACCAACCGCTATAAAAGAAGTAAAACAGGATGAAAATTGTATTTTTATAAAGAGCTCGACATTTTTATGACGATCATGGGCGACCAAACATTTCATCATTCAAATGTTGTGAGATTACTTATATGGACTGAATATGATGATGTGCTCTACTTTGCTATGGAACAGGCGTCCTACGACTTGAGAAATAATATTGCGACCAATGAAACTCTGAAGAGAATAACTCTGGTGAAAATTTCATTTTACACAGTTCTTGGACTCCAATTTCTACATGACAACAAAATTCTGCATCGGGACATAAAACCAGAAAACATTTTGATATTAGGGGACAATGATAAGGTGTTGGCGAAATTAGGAGATTTTGGTGTAAGTCGTAAAATGAAAAGCATTACAAGCACAATATCAAAAAGCACTGGAACTGAAATATGGATGTCACCTGAACCCATCACTGCAATGCACAATGACGAACCATTTCCAAGCACAAAAGCCTTGGATATTTTCTCTTTGAGAATGTCAATATACTTTACATTTTCCTTGGGTAACCATCCATTTGCCAAGAGTGAAAAATATGGTAGCTTTCCATTGATGAATATTAAGGACCCCGAAGTTCGTCCTATACGAGTAATTCAAGTGCAGGATTCAACCGCTCAATTATTAGGTTGGATGATGCAAAAATTACCGAAAGACAGGCCAATCATAGGCCAGGTGAACAGTCATTCAATGTGGAAAACATGTTGAGTCATTACTTGAACTTTTAAATACCAATATTTATAAATATGTACATGTGTATTATTTATGCACAAATGTACGAAACTTTTTAGACTTAAAAACCGATTTTAAAAATATTTGATATTGGTTTAGTGTACATTCCAACACTATATGGAAAATAAATAAACCTTAAAGATTAATAAGTAGTTTCATTTTTTATCTCGTCTAATTACTTGTTAGTTTGATTGTGTTCAGCTGTGAAATATATGTAGTGGATAATACGACATTTGATATACAATATAGCTCGTGATACATTATGCAGATTCTCTTATATATACTAGAAGTTAGCAAGCACGCTCACGCGTGCTTTTTAAAAAGGGTTTAGAGATAGAATAAGAAAATGTCCCAAGCTAACCCCGTAAAATGTCTCAAGCTAGCCCAGTAAAACGGCCCAAGCTATAATGCAGTAAACTGCATCAAGCTTACCCAGTAAAATGTCCTAAGCGAACCCAGTAAAATATTCCAAGCTAACCCAGCAAAATATTCCAAGCTAACTCAGTAAAATATTCCAAGCTAACCCGGTAAAATATTCCAAGCTAACCCAGTAAAATGTTCCAAGCTAACCCAGTAAAATGTCAGAAGCTAACCCTGTAAAATGACCCAAGCTAACCCAATAAAATGACCAAAGCTAAAATGTCCAAAAAAATGCAAAGTTGCGGAAGTGAAAACAGTTGCGGAATCGGAAACAGTTGCGGAATCGGAAACAGTTGCGAAATCGGAAACAGTTGCGGAATCGGAAACAGTTACCGAATCGGAAACAGTTACCGAATCGGAAACAGTTACGAATCGGGAACTGCAATGTTACGGAATCCGAAAATTCCAAAGTAGTGGAATCGCCATAGAGTCCTCTGCCTTAAAATTGTCCGTGTCTAAACATTGCCGCGCCTTAATATTTCTGCCTTAACATATGCTGTGCCTTAACACTTCTGCCTTAACATATTCTGTGGCTTGACATTTGCTGTGCCTTAACATTTGCTTTACCTTAACATTTTCAGTGCCTTAACATTTCCTGTGCCCTAACATTTGATTTGCCTTAACATTTTCAGTGCCTTAACATTTTCAGTGCCTTAACATTTTCAGTGCCTTCACATTTTCAGTGCCTTAACATTTTCAGTGCCTTAACATTTTCCGTGCCTTAACATTCTCTCTGCTTAACTTTTGACGTGCCTTAACATTCTCTCTGCTTTACTTTATGTGTGCCTTAACATTCTATCTGCTTTACTTTATGTGTGCCTTAACTTTAAGAAGTGTCTACGTCTCTCGGTGGCAGTCTATATTAATATAGATATATACACTATTATTTACATAAACTGCATGAATTAAAGCTAAAAATAATGTATGGGGCATCAGTATGTGTTATCGGTAATTTGACCTTATTTCTCAATGTTCCTATTACATAGTTTTAATAGCCATCATTCAAACTGCAGTCATTTTATGCACTCTCGATAAGATATTATTATTTTAGTTTTACCGCAATGCATCGTTTGAAATGTTCACCCCTCATAAATTCTACTTTAATGAACACAACCATCCATGTGGAACAGTGCAGACAAGCATGATTAGTCGTCTACAGAGATTTCCAGAAATGATGTTTTAATCAATTCATTTTTCTACTTCTGTTTTAACTTTCATTATAACGTTCGTGCTATCTACGATTTTTTTGTGAATTACGAGGGCATTTTATGACAAACAAATTCATGCATTATCTACTAATGATGCAAACAGAGTTACTCGTGTTCGGGAAGAATAATATACATAGTGTCCAAGCATATGTTCAATGTGTTCTTGTAAATGTGTATTCAATACAAGATTTCATCATAAACGATTATCTTGTTGGTTTACTTCATCTACCCGTTATGCTCGAATTTTTCACAATGCTCATGCATTGAGTTTAATAAACAATATTTTGTTCGAATGCAATGCTATTTTGTTGTCTAAAGTAGCTCAAACTGTTGCATAAAATTGTGCTGATCGTTTGCTTTTCTATCTTTGGCATGAAACGGAATTGTAAAATAAGGTGATATCCCAAAATTAAACCGAACGATGGACATGATTACTGTTTAAATTGGAGTTTGTATTGGTTTTTTTGTTTCATTCAGTTTTAGTATATGCAAAGCCAACATTATACTATATCCATTTTCCGATTGGACTGCTGGTAAACTTACAAACTATAACCTTTTGGTATCAGTGCAGTATAAACAGATTTGGTGAGTCATAGTGATACGACTTAGATTTAAAAAAAAATGAAGCTCAATATTAATATGTAATAAGCATGTTGTATGGTTTGTTAATATCATAAGAACAAGTCAAAGTATGGTTATTTGTATTTTACAGCATTGATAATACTATGCTTGACAGAAATACTCATGAACGCTTATACAAAATTTCTTGTTAACTTTGCTCTATAAGAACAGCTGTTCAGCTGCTCATTGCATAGGTTCTTATGAAACAAAGTAAAGAAGAAGTTTTGTACAAAAGTTCTCGAGTATTTGTGTTAGGTATAGTACATGTTGCCAAAAATGCCAACTTGCATTATAGAAAATCCACACATGAAGGACATCTATATTCATCTCGGGTTACTTGGGCCAGGTTCTTACATCAATATTGTTTTACCCATTTTACACCGGTGGAAACGTAGCATTGTATTCAAACATACGGTGATATAATGTTTAATATGATTTGAGGAAAAGTAAACACTTGTGAATGATTCAGTGACTTATTCAATGAGATCACTTTTCATTTGTTTTCGACGAAAACAAAGTTTTATCACGATACTTGTTTTCATAACATTTAATTCTTGACCTTCAACGTAACCAATCAAACTACCAGTTTGTGAGTTTATACTCATCGGTGTAAAAATACGGTAATGCTTATCAGTTGACATTAGTAGTATAGTTTCTAACCTAAGCCTGTGGATGCAGCCTACATAATTAAAAATATATTCAAACTATCAAATTACATGAAATACATCTCAAAATACCAGTAACATTTTTCAAAGGACAATAGATTCAACTTTTTATATTTTGATTTTCAATTTACCTGTTTGGGAAGTGAATTTACATTCGTTCTATTTGTGTGATAACATCTTTCGACTTTTCCAGTTACGTTCGAGAATTTGATACGATTCGTAAACCCGCTTGAGAAAAAGGGGAAAAATAGATAAAAAATATGCGTTTAGTAAGTTACTTATGAACACTCATTCGATTTCTGTAAATTTGAATGGTCCCCTTTAGCATCTTGGTAATTAGTTTTCTTCGTAATAAGTGTACCAAAATATGTACTATCCACAGTTCTAAAAAATACTACCTTTGTCATTTTCGGTCAATATTTCATTTGTTGTTAAATGCAACCAGGCTACTCCAACCACGCGATATGTGGTTCCGGATCTAAATGAGATGACCAACTGTTCCTTTTACTGGGGGAAAATTGATATTGACGAAGCTACAAAGCTGTTGGAAGGGAAACCTGAAGGAACCTTCTTATTAAGAGATTCTGTGCAAGAGGACTACTTGTTTACCTTAAGCTTTAGGTGGGCCCAAGCTTTAAATATACAAAATCTACAACTTCAATTTTCTTCAGAGGTAATAAACATATGCTAATGTGTTTTACACAGGGCAAGAAAAGTTCTGGATATGTACGTATCGAACAATATAACAACCTGTTTTCATTAAGCTTACCCAGCCCACAAGTTTCCCGATCGCCAACCGTCACTGGACTTTTTAAACACTACGCAACCAATCCTTGCTTGTGGTATGACGCCAAAATAAACATCCCACTACAACGTAATTTTCCCTTTGATCTAAAGCATCTATCTCGTGTAGTAATTAGCATGTATATTAATAATGATTCTGTTAGCAAATTAGCATTGCCTGAAGAACTGAAAATTTATCTCATGGAATATAACAACAAGCAAAGAGTGAGAGTGTCCTGATGAATTATTTTTGTCATGGTAGCCCATTTTTTGCAGTCACGATAAGTCTAATTCACTACATTGTACATTTGGCTTGTCAAAAGCAGAATAAAAAATATCAATAAAGTTTTGAATGAATGAATGTTTGTCGTTCAGCCTTCATGTGAGTTTTTAGATTAATGTTTTTTTTCAATACAAAGCGTACGTGGATGTTCGTTCTCTCCCATTTTAAAATACAATACAAGTAACGCCATCATACATCATACAACAATATTTATATGAATTGTGACCAAACAAAAACACTATTTGTAATTAGCCGAACATTTAACTCTACTTTTTCACACTACAAAAATCAAGAGTATGACTGATTATATTTACGTGGAACGTCAATAGAGCCATTGGCTTATGACAAATACTCTAAGGTGAGATATCAGTATCAGATCTGCTTATATTACAAGGCAAATTTATTATCGGGTTATCATGTTATGAGATGTTTTGTTGAATAACTGTTTTAATGAATAATATACATCCTATTGCATTTTACTCTTTATTATACCTATGGTACTGCACAAAATTAGGAAAACGTTTCCTAGAATACATCAAAAAATATTTTGAGTCAATGAGTAACCAAGGTTTATTTGTACTAAAGATAAGCCCAAATTAATCAAATATTCATGTCATATATATTTGTAGCGTAGTTATAATTTCCACGCAATAAAACACAAACCAAACTTGTTATCATTTGACCAGTTTTGTATACGTGCATACACAGGATACGAACTTTGCTATGCTTAATACGTCATTTTGTACGTTTTCCATTCATTAAATACATGTTATAAGCAGGCAAGTTTGTATATTGGTACACCACAAATAATTTTCGCAGCAGTTCGTTTCGATGTTCTTATCTGTATTTTACTGAACTTACCATATGATGACTCAGTATGACTCAAAATATAGTAAGTCACGTATTTTATTTATTCAGTCATTTTGACAGCAGGTTAGGCTTGCATTCAAATATTTTGGTTTTGGTATTGGCTATTCTACGTTTATTTGTTTTATATTCTACTAAACGTTTCGTTTCGTGCTATGCGTCCTTTATACTTAGGATCTTTTCTAAACAACTCATTAATAGTTTGTTATTTTAAGCCAACGTTTGACCGAAATTTTACAAAACAAAATTCTGCTCGGTAAGCTATAATTACTTTTTTTTTAATTTCATATATTAATTAAATCATTTAAATATAAATTTACTGCCTTCTGTATTTAGAAAATAACTGACCAAGCCAATATGCCTGTTCAAGATGAGATGGGACCGGCTCTTAATGTTAAGGGCACAAAAATCCACTATTATCCAGAACACAGCATTGGGGTAGGATCCACGTCGACAGTGTACAAAGGATACTTTGGTGACATAAGTGTTGAGGCAGCTGTAAAAAGAATCGAGCCAGAATATATGGACGTTCATGAAAACGAGCTTGCAATCTGGCAGCACTTGCTTCAAGAAAAGACCCAATCTAACTTAAACGTCATCAGACTATTTGACTGGACGAAATATGACAAAACCGGTGTTTACAGAAAAACTAAGCAGTGTTACGTCTTTGCAATGGAACTTGCCATCTGCAATTTAAGAGAATTTATATACGCTAATGAAAACGTAAATATTGACCAGCTAAAAATGTTCTGCTTTGACACAGCAAAAGGTCTAAAATTCCTTCACGCCAACAAAATTCTACACAGAGACGTCAAACCAGAAAATGTACTTATATTTAAAAACGGAAACAAGTCGATCGCTAAATTGGGAGATTTTGGGGTGAGTCGACTAATGACAAACCACACAAGTACGAATACAACAGGTCGAGGGACTGAGGTATGGATGTCCCCAGAAGCTATTCGGTCTATGCATCAAAATAAGAAGTTTAAAAATACGACATCAATGGATATATTTTCATTGGGCATGACCTTTTACTTTACATTATCTCGTGGAAAACATCCATTTGAAAAAAGTGAAAAATTTGGCAACTTTCCAATAATGAACATAACTGATCTTGATGTCATGCCACCATTTCTTCAGAAAGGTCCAAAGGTGGACTGTGAAAGCCATCTATTATTTTGGATGATGCAAAAGATTCCTGAGAAACGACCAAATATAGACCAAGCGATACACCATCCCATGTTCTGGAAAATGGAAAAAAGCTTAAATTTTATTTGTAGTGTCACACGAATCATCAATGACAAGAAAAACGTTAAACATCAGACAATACAAAACGAAATCGATTTGGAATACAAGAAAATTTATCAGAATTGTAATAAAAAAGAATTTGACTGGTTTCCGATAGTGGACGAAAAGCTACGTAAGAGGAAAGGAAAAGGCCGAAAAATATATCAGAAAGATTCCATACTTTCATTAGTGGAGCTTATAAGGGACAAACATGAACACAATAACGATATGCTTCCAGAGCTTTCTAGACGATTTCAAAACAAGAAGGGTGTTTATTCAGAAGAAAAATATATGGAGTACTTTGCATATTTATTTCCTGATTTAATAATATTTCTGTTTGTTGCTGTCATTCGTCGATCTTCATTGTTTATTTCTGTGAAAGAAAACTTCTTTCAGGCTTATTCGAGTAATGACGTTTTAGATAGCTTTACATTGTTTAGTACACTTGGTTCCCATAAAAACTCGGAGGAAAAGTCGGAAATTATAAACAGGTACGTATTATTAGAAAATCTTATTATTATACATTTTAATTATATTTTTTAAAATTGCATTTTTTTAAAATTACATTGTTTTAATTAATTAAAAAAAAAAAAAATTTTAATTTAATTAATTTTTTTAATTAATTTTTTTAATCACATTTTTAATTTAATTTTTGTAAATTACATATTTTTAATTACATTTTTTAATGATATTTTTTAATTTTTTTTTAAATCACATTTTTTAATTGCAATTTTGTAATTATATTTTTTAAAATAAAATCTTCCTAAATTAAATTATTTAAATTACATTTTTTAATTACATTTTTATAGAACCCAGTCGCCGGAGTCATTTTTACACCAACCCAATGGAATAAATTCTAATCCGGCAGAAAATTTGATGTAAATGAATTTTTTTAGTATACAAATTTCAGAAAAATTTAAGTTAACGAGTTTAACGACTTTTTATAACATTTTTGGCTGTAGGTCCACCACCTCATCAAATATTGATCATACTAGTGGCATTTCTCTGAAGTCGACTTTGTACTATTTACAATCAAGCAAATATTCTGACAAGATATTTGAGTCCATGCAAAGTTTCTTATTTGAGCTGTCGGCGAATATCAAGTTTTTCCTTCGTCTAGTCGTTTATCTATTTTTCATACCACTTATCTTGTATATAATATTTCTTTTTCAAGACATGGAGGTGAAAACTGAAAAGATCGAGCCATTTTTTTGGAATTTCGAAACAATTAGACGAAATTTATATCTTTAGTATGAAATCTTGGTTTATAGACCAGACCAGTGT